>JBBHAA010003726.1:0-148169 GCA_037953035.1 Aquarana catesbeiana
GCCCACCCCATTAATTTGTTCAGGTCTTTTTGCAAGGTTTCCACATCCTGCGGAGAAGTTATTGCCCTGCTTAGCTTAGTATCGTCTGCAAATACAGAGATTGACCTGTTTATCCCATCCTCCAGATCGTTTATGAACAAATTAAATAGGATTGGTCCCAGCACAGAACCCTGGGGGACTTTCAACATTTCACGTTTTTTGCAATGGTGTTTATTGGAAGTTTCTTTTTTTCCAATGTATCAAAAATGTTAAAAAATGCCGAATGTGATTTTATGGTGTTCAGAAAACAGACCATAATCTCCACTGCTGATAAACGTCCAAAATGTCCATGTGTCCAGGATAACAGAGAGGAGTTTATGGGCTTTAAAAAAAAAAAAACTCCCAAAAACAGATGTTTATGAGCTCCAGTGTGCATGGAGACTAAAGGAGGAAAGGAAAGGGAGAAAAGAGGAGAGGGAGAGAAGGTGGAAAGCAAGAAGGAGGAAAAAACAAAAAAAAAGGAGAGAGAGGAGAAGAAAGTTGGGGGGGGGGGGATAGAAAAAAAAAAAAAAAAAGCTGCGGGTTTTTGTTCCTAAGAAAGTTTTTTTTTTTTTTTGTGCTTTAACTTTTCCTGGAACAATCTCATCACATTGCAGAGCTTTCTACTCCACCGCATCCAAAAATCACCAAAACAATGATTTTTTTTTTTCTGGTATCTGGAAAACACGATCCTCCCTGCGGCCCCGGGGGGACGGAGCCCCATCCAAGTGCAAAGTGGATAATTGTCCCAGAAAGCGTGCAATATCAGGAACAGCTGCAGACCATTAAAGTTGCAACATACAAAAACAGCACAAAGCGAGAAACACAGAAACTGAGCAGAATTGTATTTTCCCTTTAAACTCGCAAAAGAAACGGAGGCAATTAAAGGGGAACCCCAACCTGTTTTTTTTTTTTGCTTTTTGTTTTGTTAAAGCATGATTTCAGCCATTTTTTTTTCCTGGACAGAGTAGGGAAGAGGGATAACAGCAATAAAAACCATTTTCAGTATCCTATCCCATTAATATCTGTCTCTGGAGAGATTTTCCATCACTTCCTGTCCTAATCTGGCAAAGAGGAATCGTGAACTTTGGGGGGGCATCATACTGCCACAAATAATTTTACCTCCATGACCCCATCTCCATATAAAAAAATTTAAAAAAGGACATATTTAGCGATCTTCCAATGGCTGTCCTTCTCTTTAACTACTTGCTGCCCGCCCACCGTCAAATGACGGCATCCCAGAACGGCCACTCTCGCGTGCCCACGGGGGCGTGCAGCATGGGGATCGCGTCTGCGCTGCTAGGGACACGGCGCGACCCCGATCTGTGTAAAGTGCTGCATCTGCGGCTCTTTAACCATGTGATCGGCTGTGACCAATCACAGCTGGTCACGTGTAAACACGGAGATGCCGGTAATCGGCTCTCCTCGCGCCACACTGACAGAGTTTGTGGCGAGGAGAGCCAATCAGCGGCATCTCCTCACAGGGGGGCATGTAGGGATGTAATCAGGGCACTGATCATCAGTGCCCTGATTACAATAAATAAATACAGTGTCACAATACATACAGTGCCCACCAATGCCAGCCTACAGTGCCCACCAGTGGCAGCAATCAGTGCCCACAAGTGCCACCAGTGACCATTAGCCATGCCAGTCAGTTATGGCTATCAGTGCCGCCTATGAGTGCAGCCTATCAATGCCCATCACTGCTGTCCATCAGTGTCGCCCATTAGTGCCACCCATCAATGCCCATCAGTGCCCATATGTACCACCTATCTGTGCCCACCAGTGCCACCTATCAGTGCACATTAGTGCGGCATATTAGTGCTTCCTCATCAGTGCCCACCAGTTCACCCTATCTGTGCCCATCAATGCGGCTTCATCAGCGCACATCAGTGATGGCGAAAAATTACTTAGTTACAAAATTTACTGACAGAAAAAAAAAGTAAAAACATTTTTTTTCCAAATTTTTGGTCTTTTTTTTTGGTAAAAAAAAAAAAAAAACACAGCAGTGATTAAATACCAGCAAAAGAAAGATCTATTTGTGTGAAGAAAATGATAAAAAATTTGTTTGGTTACAGTGTAGCACGACCGCGCAATTGTCATTCAAAGTGCGACAGCGCTGAATGCTGAAAACTGGCCTGGGCAGGAAGGGGGGTGTTAGTGCCCGGTAGGCAAGTGGTTAATATGCAATTGATATGAAGATATCGCCTTCTGTTATTGCGTCCGCGCTCAGATAAACGCACTCGCATTGCAGGCTCTTTGTTGGAGATGTCAGTCCTCTCACAGCCGGCCTCTGGGTAGCGCCGCCGTGGAATTATTTATGTGTCCAGGCTGAAATTAGAATCCACCTCCTCGCCGATCGCCGCAGAGCTGGTAAACATTCCGGATCTACGCGCTGCTCTGAATTCTCCGGAAAGCCTGGATGGTCTAAACAGCAATCTACACGGCGGCTACTGCGCACATCTTGTGAAAATGCCCGGTCGCCTGGCTGTTGCTTGGACCTTCAGGGCCCATTCACACTTTGCGCATGATGTGACTGCGCACAAAAATCGCACACTTTCCCGACATGCACAGCAATGCCACTAAGTGTTAATGGTACACATCCGCTAACGCACACCATGCGGTTCAGTGTAACGCGATTTTGCAAAAGGTGTAGGGAAATGAGTGGACTGCCCTACACATGACAGGTGGAACGCACATGTACTCCATTGTACGCACTTATATGTGCAAAATCGCAACCTTTCCCGACATACACAAAACAAGTGTTGTCCTTAAGGAGACGAGCGGCAATGCAATTAATTGTTAATGGTATCCTCATACATCTGCTAACAATCATGCCAAAATGCATGGTGCTGCACCAACAAACCATTCAGTGCAGCGCAGTTTTGTGTACTTCCAGATATTTAAAGCTTAACTTGTTGAGAAAAAAAAACATTTCCCCTCTGGGTGATCTCTGTACATTGCAAGGATTATAACAAGCTTTGTTGCAGATTCCTATCTTTTGTTATTCTGAAGAAATCCCTGTGTGTTGGTCTGTGCCTCTGCGCTCAGTGGGTCTAATAGGAGGGGTTTCATAATGAACTGTCAGGTGTGCAGCTGCAGAGCACTAATGAGGAAATGTGCAGGGCCTGCATCCCTTCAGATGTGCTCCTATTAAAAGTATCTCTCTAAAAATTACATTTTTGCTGCAGGGGATGCCTGAAATCTGATTTGTATCTTAGGCAGACTTCTGGGAAAATTGGTGAGCCAATCACACATCAGGAAAGGATGTTTCTGGGGAGTGGTCAGCATACACTCTATGTACAGAACAACTCCAGGCAGCCATATTGCTTTGCATTTATAGAAATTTACAGCGGCTGCAGATTGAAAAAGGAAAGGTCATTTTTAATAACATTCAATATGATTAGTGTCGCAATTATATGTAATATATTATATTTTCTTTATTTGCTATTTTTTTATTAAAAAAAAAGTTAGAATTACCCTATACCTTTGTTATGTTACAAACAAAAACATAAATGTATTTTATTGGGATTTTATGTGATAGACCAACACAAAGTGGCAAATAATTGTGAAGTGGAAGGAAAATGATAAATGATACAAATAAATATGTGAAAAGTGTGTGGGGGGGGGCATTTGTATTCAGCCCCCTTTACTCTGATACCCCTAACTATAATCTAGTGGAACCAATTGTCTTCAGAAGTCACCTAATTAGTAAATAGAGTCCACCTGTGTGTCATTTAATCTCAGTATAAATACAGCTGTTCTGTGAAGCCCTCAGAGGTTTGTTAGAGAACCTTAGTGAACAAACAGCATCATGAAGACCAAGGAACACACCAGACAGGTCAGGGATAAAGTTGTGGAGAAGTATAAAGCAGGGTTAGGTTATATAAAAATCTCCCAAGCTTTGAACATCTCACGGAGCTCTGTTCAATCCATCATCGGAAAATGGAAAGAGTATGGCACAACTGCAAACCTACCAAGACATGGCCGTCCACCTAAACTGACCGGCTGGGCATGGAGAGCATTCATCAGAGAAGAGCCAAGAGGTCCATGGTAACTCTGGAGGAGCTGCAGAGATCCACAGCTCAGGTGGGAGAATCTGTCCACAGGACAACTATTAGTCGTGTTCTCCACAAATCTGCCCTTTATGGAAGAGTGACAAGAAGAAAGACATTGGTGAAAGAAAGTCATAAGAAGTCCTGTTTGTAGTTTGTGAGAAGCCATGTGGAGGACGCAGCAAACATGTGGAAGAAGGTGATCTGGTCAGAGGAGACCAAAATTCAACTTTTTGGCCTAAAAGCAAAATGCTATGTGTGGGGAAAACTAACACTGCCCATCACCCTGAACACACCATCCCCACCGTGAAACATGGTGGTGGCAGCATCATGTGGTGGGGATGGTTTTCTTCAGCAGGGACAGGGAAGCTGGTCAGAGTTGATGGGAAGATGGATGGAGACAAATACAGGACAATCTTAGAAGAAAACCTGTTAGAGTCTAGAAAAGACTTGAGACTGGGGCGGAGGTTCACCTTCCAGCAGGACAACGACCCGAAACATCCAGCCAGAGCTACAATGGAATGGTTTAGATCAAAGCATATTCATGTGTTAGAATGGCCCAGTCACAGTCCAGACCTAAATCACATTGAGAATCTGTGGCAAGACTTGAAAATTGCTGTTCACAGACGCTCTCCATCCAATCTGACAGAGCTTGAGATATTTTACAAAGAAGAATGGGCAGAAATGTCCTCTCTAGATGTGCAAAGCTGGTAGAGACATCCCCAAAAAGACTTGTAGAGAAAGGGGGTTCTACAAAGTATTGACTCCGGGGGGCGCCATACAAATGCCCCCCACACTTTTCACATATTTATTTGTATCATTTATCATTTTCCTTCCACTTCACAATTATGTGACACTTTGTGTTGGTCTATCACATAAAATCCCAATAAAATACATTTATGTTTTTGGTTGTAACATGACAAAATGTGGGGAAATTCAGGGGGTATGAATACTTTTTCAGGCACTGTATATAGTGCCATCACTTTACACAGCACTACAATCTACACTCCGATCACTGGGGGGACAGAAGACTGAGGAAATGCTTCCTTCTACCTGCAGCAGACTGATGATGTTGTCTTAGTCTAGGCAAAGTCACTGGCTGGAGCTCAGAGGGTTGTTTCCATGATAAAAGGTGGAACTTTTCTATTATAGACGAGGGGTTAAAGTGGAACTCCGGCCAAAGTGCTGATTATAGGTGAGATTGGTATCCATTACAGGCAATCAGAACTGTACCCAGCATTGCCCTCCCACCCTACACACCCCAGAGGGAAACAACACTCTTTGTAGTCTGCGGATTTCTGTGATCTAAAAATCCCCCCAGTCAGTCGTTCTCCTGGTTCCGTTGTGATATAATTCATCGAATGTCTGGAAATACAAATAAAGATCCTTTGTTACAATCTTCATATCATGAGGCAGTCAGGCGAAAAACGCCACAAATCCACCAACTATAGGAGGGTCCAATCCCAACGTCTCAGAACAAGGATATTAGGCTAATCCCTTCAGGACAGATTAATGACGCCGTACAAACTCTCAACTGAGAAAGTAACCCAGGAGTGACCTGAAGATAACCAGAAGTACCCGCTGTGCCCATTATGAGGGGTTCCCACCATCCCTGTGCTGAGTTCCCGGGTCTGTACACCCGCTGTGCCCATTATGAGGGGTTCCTGCCATCCCTGTGCTGAGTTCCCGGGTCTGTACACCCGCTGTGCCCATTATGAGGGGTTCTCACCATCCCTGTGCTGAGTTCCCGGGTCTGTACACCCGCTGTGCCCATTATGAGGGGTTCCCACCATCCCTGTGCTGAGTTCCCGGGTCTGTACACCTCCTGTGCCCATTATGAGGGGTTCTCACCATCCCTGTGCTGAGTTCCCAGGTCTGTACACCCGCTGTGCCCATTATGAGGGGTTCTCACCATCCCTGTGCTGAGTTCCCGGGTCTGTACACCCGCTGTGCCCATTATGAGGGGTTCTCACCATCCCTGTGCTGAGTTCCCGGGTCTGTACACCCGCTGTGCCCATTATGAGGGGTTCTCACCATCCCTGTGCTGAGTTCCCAGGTCTGTACACCCGCTGTGCCCATTATGAGGGGTTCTCACCATCCCTGTGCTGAGTTCCCGGGTCTGTACACCCGCTGTGCCCATTATGAAGGGTTCCTGCCATCCCTGTGCTGAGTTCCCGGGTCTGTACACCCGCTGTGCCCATTATGAGGGGGTCCCACCATCCCTGTGCTGAGTTCCCGGGTCTGTACACCCGCTGTGCCCATTATGAGGGGTTCTCACCATCCCCGTGCTGAGTTCTCAGGTCTGTACACCCGCTGTGCCCATTATGAGGGGTTCCCACCATCCCTGTACTGAGTTCCCGGGTCTGTACACCCGCTGTGCCCATTATGAGGGGTTCCCACCATCCCTGTGCTGAGTTCCCGGGTCTGTACACACGCTGTGCCCATTATGAGGAGTTCCCACCATCCCTGTGCTGAGTTCCCGGGTCTGTACACCTGCTGTGCCCATTATGAGGGGTTCTCACCATCCCTGTGCTGAGTTCCCGGGTCTGTACACACGCTGTGCCCATTATGAGGGGCTCCCACCATCCCTGTGCTGAGTTCCCGGGTCTGTACACCCGCTGTGCCCATTATGAGGGGTTCCCACCATCCCTGTGCTGAGTTCCCGGGTCTGTACACACGCTGTGCCCATTATGAGGGGCTCCCACCATCCCTGTGCTGAGTTCCCGGGTCTGTACACCCGCTGTGCCCATTATGAGGGGTTCCCCACCATCCCTGTGCTGAGTTCTCAGGTCTGTACACCCGCTGTGCCCATTATGAGGGGTTCCCCACCATCCCTGTGCTGAGTTCTCAGGTCTGTACACCCGCTGTGCCCATTATGAGGGGTTCCCACCATCCCTGTGCTGAGTTCCCAGGTCTGTACACCCGCTGTGCCCATTATGAGGGGTTCCCACCATCCCTGTGCTGAGTTCCCGGGTCTGTACACCCGCTGTGCCCATTATGAGGGGTTCCCACCATCCCTGTGCTGAGTTCCCAGGTCTGTACACCCGCTGTGCCCATTATGAGGGGTTCCCACCATCCCTGTGCTGAGTTCCCAGGTCTGTACACCCGCTGTGCCCATTATGAGGGGTTCCCACCATCCCTGTGCTGAGTTCCCAGGTCTGTACACCCGCTGTGCCCATTATGAGGGGTTCCCACCATCCCTGTGCTGAGTTCCGGGTCTGTACACCCGCTGTGCCCATTATGAGGGGTTCAGGAGTGACATCACTGCTCTCCAGATATCAGGAAGTGACATCACTGCTCTTGATTTTGTTACATTGATATCTCTGTGATGTAATAGTGAAGATTTGATATTTCTATCCAGGTTTTGTTTTCCTCGCCGGTGATATCAGACGCGGTGGTGGCGGCGGGCGTTGGGTGTTGGGCGGGAGGCCGGCGTGTTTTCTCCTCTTATGTTCTGTGTTTACTATTCCACGTTCTCGGAGGATTATTATATTGCCTTTATTTGGAGAGCCGCGTGTCGAATCCAAACAGTTTATAGAGGAGCCGGTCTTGTATGTACGGAGGAGAGTAGATCGCCACATAAGGGAAGACATCCATTATTGTCACACAACCAATAATAAGAATGTTTGCCGCTTAGCGCTCTGTAGATAGAAATCCAAACTCCAGGTGAACAGCTCACTACACATGAAATAGATAAAAACTTTCCAAAGCACCTGCATTCTTGCCCATCCAGTCCAGAGATTTACACAGCTCCGCTACACAGCACAGCCCCTGCCCGTCAGGGCAGAAGACCTCATTTTACTTGGATGCAGTTCAGTAACATTTCCAGATCCTCCCCCTCCCCCAGCTTCTGATTGGATAGGGAGAAAAGCAGCTTGATGAGCTCATCACTCTGCTCTTTCATCCTATCAGCATGCTCTTGCTTCACAAATGATTGAATCTTCACCTCCATGACCAAGCCCTGTGAGCAGGTGAAACGCGTTGGTGTGGCGTGGCCTGGATGGAGTCTGGGCTGAGGCTGCTCTTACTATCCATACAGGGCTTTGTGTGATGTGTGGCATTTGAGACCAATAGCAGCCTCAGCCCAGACTCCGTTCAGGCCACACCCCCCAAATGTATTTCACCCCGCCCACAGGGCTTAGTCATAGAGCTGAAGATTCCGTAAAGTCCTGTCTTCAGAATCTTCACCTTCATGACCTGTGGGCGGGGTGAAATGCATCGGGGGCGTGGCCTGGGCTGAGGCTGCTCTTACAATCTATACATGGTTTTGTGTGAAGTGCAGCGTCAGGCCAGACATCATCCAGGCCACGCCCCCGAATGCATTTCCCCCGCCCACAGGGCTTAGTCATGGAGTTGAAGATTCTGGAGTCCTGTCCGTAGAATCCTCACCTCCATTACTAACACCTGTGGGCGGGGATGAAATGCATCGGGGGCGTGGCCTGGATGAAGTCTGGCCTGATGCTGCTCTTACTATGCATACAGAGCAGCCTCAGCTTAGCCACACACCATTCCCAAAAAGGTAAAGTCAACTTTATCGCTCAGCAAAAGCACAAAAAGAGAGACACACCACTCAGGATCCTCCCTCTGACCTATTTCGCCTCCTATTGCGGCTTAATCATAAAGCACCAGTGTGGGGGGGGGGAAAGGTTAATGGGATGATCCTGGGTGAGGTGTCCATTAGTGCATGCTCTTAACAATAAAACTTTTTTTTTTACTCGTTGGCTCTTGGCTACATTGTTTTATTAAATCATTTTAAAAAAGTAATAATCCAATGCAATACCACGCAGGGTCACTCAAGATGGAAGACGGAGGAAAGCTTTTGTGTATAGGAAGTCAAGGCTCCGCCCCCGAGCATGGCACTCTGCGCTCACAGCCCCGCCCCATGGCGCTCTGAGATTCCCCCCCCTGGAGCATGGCGCTCTGTGATCACAGCCCCGCCCCGAAGCATAGCGTTCTGAGCCCCGCCCCGGAGCATGGCGCTCTGCGCTCACAGCCCCTCCCCGGAGCATGGCGCTCTGCGCTCACAGCCCCACCCCGGAGCATGGCGCCCTGCGCTCACAGCCCCGCCCCGGAGCATGGCACTCTGCGCTCACAGCCCGCCCCGGAGCATGGCGCTCTGCGCTCACAGCCCCGCCCCGGAGCATGGCGCTCTGCGCTCACAGCCCCATGGCGCTCTGTGCTCACAGCCCCGGAGCATGGCGCTCTGCGCTCACAGCCCCTCCCCGGAGCATGGCGCTCTGCGCTCACAGCCCCTCCCTGGAGCATGGCGCTCTGCGCTCACAGCCCCGCTCCGGAGCATGGTGCTCTGCGCTCACAGCCCCGCCCAGGAGCATGGCGCTCTGCGCTCACAGCCCCGCCCCGGGAACATGGCGCTCTGCACACAGCCCCGCCCCGGAGCATGCGCTCACAGCCCCATGGCGCTCTGTGCTTACAGCCCCGCCCTGGAGCATAACGCTCTGCGCTCACAGCCCCGGAGCATGGCGCTCTGCGCTCACAGCCCCTCCCTGGAGCATGACGATCTGCGCTCACAGCCCCGCCCAGGAGCATGATTCTCTGCGCTCACAGCCCCTCCCTGGAGCATGAAGCTCTGCACTCACAGCCCCTCCCTGGAGCATAACACTCTGCGCTCACAGCCCCGCCCCAAGGAATAGTGCTCTGCGGTCACAGCCCCGCTGTCACCTTATAAGAGGAAGTAGCAAAGCACAGGCCATCACAGCAGGATCCCCGAGGATCATTTTAATAAAAGCTGAAAATTCAAATAAAAAATAAAAAATGCTCTTCGGAATATTATTGATGAGATTTTAGTGATTAGGGTTCCTTCTACTTTAATGCACTCAAAAGCATAATAAGAGTTCTGGTTGGTCCAATCCGTTCACCCGCTATCTGTACAATAGCTACACCGCTCCTCCAAGACCGGCCTACAGAATTGGCCGAATAAAAAGTCTTTGGCTCATGTTATGACGGATCAGGAAAGCGGTGAATTCGCAGGATGTAATCATTCAACCTACGAGGCTCTTCACAATCTCTCCGCATTGTGTCAGAGTCAAAAGGGACAGCGGGAGGTGAGCGGGGGGCACAGAATGTGCGGCTTTGGAAATGACTCTCCCGATGCGTACGACGATTAAAGGGAGAGAGGCTGAGGAGGAGAGTCACACAGGTACAGAAGAGGAGGAGGAGAGTCATACAGGTACGGAGGAGCAGGAGGAGGAGGAGAGCCATACAGGTACAGAAGAGGAGGAGGAGAGTCATACAGGTACGGAGGAGGAGAGCCATACAGGTACAGAGGAGGAGGAGAGCCATACAGGTACAGAAGAGGAGGAGGAGAGTCATACAGGTACGGAGGAGGAGAGCCATACAGGTACAGAGGAGGAGGAGAGCCATACAGGTACAGAAGAGGAGGAGGAGAGTTACACAGGTACAGAGGAGGAGGAGGAGAGTCATACAGGTACAGAGGAGGAGGAGGAGGAGGAGGAGGAGGAGAGTCATACAGGTACAGAAGAGGAGGAGGAGAGCCATACAGGTACAGAAGAGGAGGAGGAGAGTCATACAGGTACAGAGGAGGAGGAGGAGGAGAGCCATACAGGTACAGAAGAGGAGGAGGAGAGTCATACAGGTACAGAGGAGGAGGAGGAGGAGGAGAGCCATACAGGTACAGAGGAGGAGGAGGAGGAGAGCCATACAGGTACAGAGGAGGAGGAGGAGAGTCATACAGGTACAGAAGAGGAGGAGGAGAGTCATACAGGTACAGAGGAGGAGGAAGAGGAGGAGAGTCATACAGGTACAGAGGAGGAGGAGAGTCATACAGGTACAGAGGAGGAGGAGAGTCATACAGGTACAGAGGAGGAGGAGAGCCATACAGGTACAGAAGAGGAGGAGAGCCATACAGGTACAGAAGAGGAGGAGAGCCATACAGGTACAGAAGAGGAGGAGAGCCATACAGGTACAGAAGAGGAGGAGAGCCATACAGGTACAGAAGAGGAGGAGGAGAGTCATACAGGTACAGAGGAGGAGGAGGAGGATCAGGAGGAGGAGGAGATTCATACAGGTACAGAGGAGGAGGAGGAGGAGAGCCATACAGGTATGGAGGAGGAGGAGAGCCATACAGGTATGGAGGAGGAGGAGGAGGAGGAGGAGGAGGAGGAGAGCCATACAGGTACAGAGGAGGAGAGCCATACAGGTACAGAGGAGGAGGAGGAGGAGGAGGAGGAGGAGAGCCATACAGGTACAGAGGAGGAGAGCCATACAGGTACAGAGGAGGAGGAGGAGAGCCATACAGGTACAGAGGAGGAGGAGGAGGAGGAGGAGAGCCATACAGGTACAGAGGAGGAGGAGGAGGAGGAGGAGGAGGAGGAGGAGAGCCATACAGGTACAGAGGAGGAGGAGGAGGAGGAGGAGAGCCGTACAGGTACAGAGGAGGAGGAGGAGAGCCATACAGGTACAGGAGGAGGAGGAGGAGGAGAGCCATACAGGTACAGAGGAGGAGGAGGAGGAGGAGGAGGAGGAGGAGGAGGAGGAGAGCCATACAGGTACAGAGGAGGAGGAGGAGGAGAGCCATACAGGTACAGAGGAGGAGGAGGAGGAGAGCCATACAGGTACAGAGGAGGAGGAGGAGAGCCATACAGGTACAGAGGAGGAGGAGGAGGAGAGCCGTACAGGTACAGAGGAGGAGGAGGAGAGCCATACAGGTACAGGAGGAGGAGGAGGAGGAGAGCCATACAGGTACAGAGGAGGAGGAGGAGGAGGAGGAGGAGAGCCATACAGGTACAGAGGAGGAGGAGGAGGAGAGCCATACAGGTACAGAGGAGGAGGAGGAGGAGGAGAGCCATACAGGTACAGAGGAGGAGGAGGAGGAGAGCCATACAGGTACAGAGGAGGAGGAGGAGGAGGAGGAGAGCCATACAGGTACAGAGGAGGAGGAGGAGAGCCATACAGGTACAGAGGAGGAGGAGAGCCATGCAGGTACAGAGGAGGAGGAGGAGAGCCATACAGGTACAGAGGAGGAGGAGAGCCATACAGGTACAGAGGAGGAGGAGAGTCATACAGGTACAGAGGAGGAGGAGGAGAGCCATACAGGTACAGAGGAGAGGAGGTACAAAAAAAAATGTGTATTTTGTATGTCTTTTCTCCTGTTTTTTATCTTTTCATAAGCTTCTACAGTTTGTTAAGATGTTATATTTATTGTTTTGTGTCTTTTTGTATACACTCAATAGATTGTCATGCTCCTGAAGAAGTGTATTTATACGCGCAACACGTCAAGCGACTGAGTGAACCACTACGCCCGGACACACATCTTAACCCACAGCATTCTTCTCCTACCCAGATAGGATTTTTGGGAACCCCAATTTCTGTCCCTTTGAATGTACCATTGTACCTTGATACTATATAAAGTGGTGTCTGTGTGTGGGGCTTATAAACATCAATTTTATGTAACCTTTTTTTTTTTTTATTTATGTACATATGTAATATTTACACTTTTTTCAATGAACTGTCTACTAAATAAATTAAGCGATTACTTTAAGACATTGTATCCGTGTGCCTATAAAGTCCACATTTTTAGCTAGAATTTTGTAACTGCGTTCTCATGAATATGAAGGGTCTCTGTGATGTCACTGGTCTCTAGTGATTGGATAGGCTGGGTTCTTATGAATATGAAGGGTCTCGGAGATGTCACTGGTCTCTAGTGATTGGATAGGCTGTGTTCTCATGAATATGAAGGGTCTCGGTGATGTCACTGGTCTCTAGTGATTGGATAGGCTGTGTTCTCATGAATATGAAGGGTCTCTGTGATGTCACTGGTCTCTAGTGATTGGATAGGCTGTGTTCTCATGAATATGAAGGGTCTCGGTGATGTCACTGGTCTCTAGTGATTGGATAGGCTGTGTTCTCATGAATATGAAGGGTCTTGGTGATGTCACTGGTCTCTAGTGATGGATAGGCTGTTATGAAGGGTCTCAGTGATGTCACTGGTCTCTAGTGATTGGATAGGCTGGGTTCTTATGAATATGAAGGGTCTCGGTGATGTCACTGGTCTCTAGTGATTGGATAGGCTGTGTTCTCATGAATATGAAGGGTCTCGGTGATGTCACTGGTCTCTAGTGATTGGATAGGCTGTATTCTCATGAATATGAAGGGTCTCGGTGATGTCACTGGTCTCTAGTGATTGGATAGGCTGTGTTCTCATGAATATGAAGGGTCTTGGTGATGTCACTGGTCTCTAGTGATGGATAGGCTGTTATGAAGGGTCTCAGTGATGTCACTGGTCTCTAGTGATTGGATAGGCTGTGTTCTCATGAATATGAAGGGTCTCGGTGATGTCACTGGTCTCTAGTGATTGGATAGGCTGTGTTCTCATGAATATGAAGGGTCTCGGTGATGTCACTGGTCTCTAGTGATTGGATAGGCTGTGTTCTCATGAATATGAAGAGTCTCGGTGATGTCACTGGTCTCTAGTGATTGGATAGGCTGTGTTCTCATGAATATGAAGGGTCTCGGTGATGTCACTGGTCTCTAGTGATGGATAGGCTGTGTTCTCATGAATATGAAGGGTCTCGGTGATGTCACTGGTCTCTAGTGATGGATAGGCTGTGTTCTCATGAATATGAAGGGTCTCGGTGATGTCACTGGTCTCTAGTGATTGGATAGGCTGGGTTCTTATGAATATGAAGGGTCTCAGTGATGTCATTGGTCTCTAGTGATTGGATAGGCTGGGTTCTTATGAATATGAAGGATCTCGGTGATGTCACTGGTCTCTAGTGATGGATAGGCTAACTGCACCATCACAAAACAGCTACCCTCTACGCTATTGATGACAGGTACACTTACAAAAAGTGCTTACTAACTAAATGTCTTCTGGCTGAAGATGGGGAGTATGTATTGGTAGACAGGAGCGCCTGCAAATGGTATTAAAAGGTAAACAGCAAGCTTTTAGTCAGGATCTGGACTATATAAAGTCAGCTCAACCTTCCAAATTTGTGTGATTGTGCCAAGCGCTCAGGATGTGGGAGTTCCAGAATACTGGGAGAACGTCTTCACCTGCCAACTAAAGCAAGATAGTACACATTATTCTGACATTTCTGTGCCTGTGCTATATATACACACACACACACACACACACACAGTTGTGCTCATAAGTTTACATACCCTGACAGAATTTATGATTTCTTGGCCATTTTTCAGAGAATATGAATAACACAAAAACTTTTCTTTCACTCATGGTTAGTGTTCGGCTGAAGCCATTTATTATCAATCAACTGTATTTACTCTTTTTAAATCATAATGACAACAGAAACGACCCAAATTACTCTGATCAAAAGTTTACATACCCCAGCTCTTAATACCGTGTATTGCCCCCATTAACATCAATGACAGCTTGAAGTCTTTTGTGGTATTTGTGGATGAGGCTCTTTATCTTCTCAGATGGTTCCTCTTGGTAAAAAGCCTTCAGTCCCTGTAAATTCTTGGACTGTCTTGCATGAACGGCACGTTTGAGATCTCCCCAGAGTGGCTCAATGATATTGAGGTCAGGAGACTGAGATGGCCACTCCAGAAGCTTCAATTTATTCTACTGTAGCCAATGACAGGTGGACTTGGCCTTGTGTTTTGGATCATTGTCATGTTGGAATGTCCAAGTACGTCCCATGCGCAGCTTCCTGGCTGATGAATGAAATGTTCCTCCAGTATTTTTTGATAACATTCTGCTTTCAATTTTGCCATCAATTTTGACCAAACTTCCTGTGCCTTTGTAGTTCACACATCCCCAAAACATCAGCGATCCACCTCCGTGTTTCACAGTAGGGATGGTGGACCTTTCATCATAGGCCTTATTGACTTCTCTCCAAATGTAGCGTTTATGGTTGTGGCCAAAAAGCTCAGTTTTGGTCTCATCACTCCAAATGACTTTGTGGCAGAAGGTTTGAGGCTTGTCTCTGTGTTGTTTGACATATTGTAAGGGGGATACTTTGTGGCATTTGCATAGTAATAGCTTTCTTCTGGCGACTCGACCATGCAGCCCATCTTTCTTCAAGGGCCTCCTTATTGTGCATCTTGAAACAGCCACACCTCATGTTTTCAGAGAGTCCTGTATTTCACCTGAAGTTATTTGTGGGGTTTTCTTTGCATCCCGAACAATTTTCCTGGCAGTTGTAGCTGAAATTTTAGTTGGTCTACCTGACCGTGGTTTGGTTTCAACAGAACCCCTCATTTTCCACTTCTTGATTAGAGTTTGAACACTGCTGATTGGCATTCTCAATTCCTTGGATATTTTTTTATAGCCCTTTCCTGTTTTATATAGTTCAACTACCTTTTCCCGCAGATCCTTTGACAATTCTTTAGCTTTCCCCATGACTCAGATTCCAGAAATGTCAGTGCAGCACTGGATGAAAGATGCAAGGGTCTGTCAGGGGTCCAGAAACTCATTGACCTTTTATACACACACACTAATTACAAGCATACAGATCACAGGTAAGGATGGTTACCTTTAATAGCCATTCAAACCCCTTTGTGTCAACTTGTGTGCATGTTATCAGGCCAAAATCACCAGGGTATGTAAACTTTTGATCAGGGTCATTTGGGTAGTTTCTGTTGTCATTATGATATAAAAAGAGTAAATGAAGTTGACTGATAATAAATGGCTTCAGCCAAACACTAATCATGAGTGAAAGAAATGTTTTTGTGTTATCATTCATATTCTTTGAAAAATCGCCAAGAAATCATAAATTCTGCGCGGGTATGTAAACTTATGAGCACAGCTGTATATAGATTTCAGACAAACATCTAACTCTCCTCTCCTGAAATACTCTGCACTGCTGGAGGACTCCTCTCCTTCCTCTATAACTCTCCTCTCCTGAAATACTCTGCACTGCTGGAGGACTCTGCTCCTTCCTCTATAACTCTCCTCTCCTGAAATACTCTGCTCTGCTGGAGGACTCTGCTCCTTCCTCTATCATTCTCCTCTCCTGAAATACTCTGCACTGCTGGAGGACTCTGCTCCTTCCTCTATAACTCTCCTCTCCTGAAATACTCTGCTTGTTCACACCAGTATATTAGAATACTTGGTCACCATGCAATCCATTGGCTCAACAGAACAAAAAAACGTAGAATAAAGAAGCAAATACTAAACCTAGTAACCTGTATGCGGTCTGGTACAAATCTTCATAATTTAACTCATATCGACCTTCAGACCTCTAGAGGAAGGAATCGAGACGCAGATCACGTTCTACAATATGACTGATTCTCTGCCAGCAGCAAATGCAATATTTATAATAATCACAAATAAAGAAAGTGTAGCATCAACACTCCCCGTGTACATAATACTAGACTGGTACGTGGACGGGTCCGCGTGAGGAGGGGTGAGAGGAAGAGACTTCTCCGATTCCAAAACATAGAAAATTAAAAGAAAGGAGAAGATTGTCCAGCACAAAATGATGGAAATCTCTTATATTGTATCAACTCCAAAACATACTTCTTTTTTAGGTTTCTTCTCTATAAAACATTTCTATTCACTGTAAAAATTTGTATTTTTTTGATTAATTTTTTTATTTGACTTTTTGGGGTAATTTTGACATTGTTCTATAATTTTCTCTTCGTACAATTTTCTTTAGAAAAATTGGAGATAAGTATTTGGGCCGGGGGTGGGGGTTAGACCACTAGAGAAAGACCTCTATTCTTACAGACCATCTGTCCTATTGGCTGGCACTGGTGCACAATTAACCTTATGCGACACAAAAAGCATATGTATGGCATCCTAGAGGGTGGGCTTTAACGTCCACATGCAACATATATGGGTTTATGGGTGGTTGAGGTTTCTGTGCTGGGAGGGCACTCACTGCACGTTCCCAGCACAGTGACTGAGCATAGGCTGTCATAGGCGGCTCCCAGCCTCTAGTAATGACAGGAAACTGACAAACCATCTCTGGAAAAATCTGACAGCTGTCACATTGGTATAGGATGTCCAACGTGCTTATATAAGTGCAATGGTCATGTGTCCACAAGACCTTGGCCATGGGCGTGATAGTCAGGCATCCACAAGCTCATGGCCATGGGTGTGATAGTCAGGTGTCCACAAACTCTTGGCCATGGGTGTGATAGTCAGGCGTCCACAAGCTCATGGCCATGGGTGTGATAGTCAGGTGTCCACAAGCTCATGGCCATGGGTGCGATAGTCAGGGTTCCACAAGCTCTTGGCTTTTGGGTGCGATAGCCAATGACAGCCAAGAGCTTGTGGACATCTGACTGTCATTGGCTATCACACCCATAGCCAAGAGCTTGTGGAAGCCTGACTATCGCACCCCATGGCCAAGAGCTTGTGGACACCTGACTATCACATCCATGGCCATGAGCTTGTGGATACCTATTACACCTGTAGCCAAAAGCTTGTGGACATCTGACTGTCATTGGCTATCACACCCATAGCCAAGAGCTTGTGGACATCTGACTATGGGTGTGATAGCCAATGACAGCCAGATGTCCACAAGATCTTGGCCATGGGTGTGATAGTCAGGGATCCACAAGCTCTTGGCTATGGGTGTGATAGCCAATGACAGTCAGATGTCCACAAGCTCTTGGCACCCCATGGCCAAGAGCTTGTGGACACCTGACTATCACATCCATGGCCATGAGCTTGTGGATACCTATTACACCTGTAGCCAAAAGCTTGTGGACATCTGACTGTCATTGGCTATCACACCCATAGCCAAGAGCTTGTGGACATCTGACTATGGGTGTGATAGCCAATGACAGCCAGATGTCCACAAGCTCTTGGCCATGGGTGTGATAGTCAGGGATCCACAAGCTCTTGGCTATGGGTGTAATAGCCAATGACAGTCAGATGTCCACAAGCTCTTGGTTACAGGTGTAATAGTCAGGTATCCACAAGCTCATGGCCATGGGTGTGATAGTCAGGTGTCCACAAGCTCTTGGCCATGGGTGTGATAGTCAGGTGTCCACAAGCTCTTGGCCATGGGTGTGATAGTCAGGTGTCCACAAGCTCTTGGCCATGGGTGTGATAGTCAGGTGTCCACAAGCTCTTGGCCATGGGTGTGATAATCAGGGTTCCACAAGCTCTTGGCTATGGGTGTGATAGCCAATGACAGTCAGATGTCCACAAGCTCTTGGCCATGGGTGTGATAATCAGGGTTCCACAAGCTCTTGGCTATGGGTATGATAGCCAATGACAGTCAGATGTCCACAAGCTCTTGGTTACAGGTGTAATAGTCAGGTGTCCACAAGCTCATGGCCATGGGTGTGATAGTCAAGTGTCCACAAACTCTTGGTCACATTGAGTAGATTTTCTCAACCCAGGAATCCATGGCATTTGTACAGATAGTTGCATCAAGATCTTCAATGAATTGAGAAAAATACCGTGATAGTCCCTCCTGACCTCCTAAGTATACTAGTTACCTGGCTGTCAGTGACATAGAAGCAGCATGAGGGTCCGAAAGTCAAAGTGAAAAGGAGAACTTCTGATCTGCATACTTGTTTTGGATCAGTATCCCCAAAAGTACTGATGCCAGATAACTAGTATTTTCAGCAAGCACAGGCTACATATTCTTTCAGTGGATGTTTCCTTTAATTATATATGCACGGCACTAAAGGAGATCCTTTTATCCTTCCTTGTAGAAAGAAGACATTACCGGATGGAATTGGCCGACTTGCCGGTGGTGACTCAGGTCCTCTGCTGGTCTCCTTCCACGGGTTCGGCAGTTTTTTAGCACTTGGAATTCGCAGTTTCTACATTTAAACCTTTTCTGAGACTAAAGAGAATCTGGC
Source organism: Aquarana catesbeiana (assembly GCA_037953035.1). NCBI lineage: Eukaryota > Metazoa > Chordata > Amphibia > Anura > Ranidae > Aquarana > Aquarana catesbeiana. Next base: position 18,840 of record JBBHAA010003726.1, read on the forward strand.
GGATTTACTCTGCAGGCCTGTGTAATATACCGTAAAAAAAAATATCTACTGAGCGGAAGACGTGGAAGAGATCCCATCAGAGGACAGGAAGTTTATAATTAATGGAGAGGAATTTGGAATGATCCAAGCGATGTGTGTTTTATAAATAATATCTTCGGCCATCCCTTCAATCTTGCACAGTTGTACAGGCTCCTGGACTGAAATGGCTTATTCTGATTTCACTGCACACTGTGAGCTTCTCACAATGTGCATTAGAAGCTGCAGCAAGTTAGATAGAGCCCCGCCCCATTTCCTGGCTAGAGGACATTCAGCATCATCTAGCCCTCCCAATCATATTAGGTTCATTTATAAACAAACCTGCCTGCTTCAGAGGTCACTGGGATTTGCATAAAGAAAAGGAAGATTTGTAAGGCCTCGTTTACACTTTGCTTCAAAATGTCTTATTGGACACTCTTTTTTAAAGCACTCTGAATGCCAATCAAAGCTCCTGTCACTGAATAAAATGGTTCCCTTACAGTCCGGGTCACACGTTGTGTTTGCTTCAAAAATGATCCCCCATGTCGCTTTCTTAGTGCTTCAAAGTGTCTCCAAAACCTCCATAGAAGTCTCCATCATTCGCTAACAGCACCTGAAGCTTCTGAGGGGCTTTTATTCAGCGTTAACTTTGCTTTGTTTTGGAGGCATTAGAGGTAGGAGATATCCCAGGATGCACTGGGAAACCAACAAGCGAACCAGAAAGACGTCATCAGCAGTCACTTCTGGTTCATGTGTATATATTGTGAGAGTGCCTTGTGCAGACGTCACATCTGGGGTGCAGCGTGGAGCAGCAGGAAGGTGAGCGGGGTCCAGAGTGGAGAAACTAGAAGAAGACGTTACTTTGGGGTGTGCAGTAATTATCTTTTCCCAGGTGTCCCCTTGTTTCTACTAGCAGACAGAGTTTCCATGTTGGTGTGCAACAAGGAAACGCTATAGCGAAAGGTGAGCGGGAACCAGAGACTGAGGACTGAGTGGCAGAGGATCAACAGCGCTGGGGGAATCGAAGCAGGAGAAACTAGCAGTGCCACATGTGGTGTGCAGCTTAGGAGCAATACAGCAGGAGGTGAGCGGGGACCAGAGATAGAGGAGGATCAGCCAAGCTGGGGGTTACAACTGAGCGAGGGATCAGCCTGAGCTGGGGGTTACAACTGAGCGAGGGATCAGCCAAGCTGGGGGTTACAACTGAGCGAGGGATCAGCCAAGCTGGGGGTTACAACTGAGCGAGGGATCAGCCTGAGCTGGGGGTTACTACTGAGCGAGGGATCAGCCTGAGCTGGGAGTTACTACTGAGCGAGGGATCAGCCTGAGCTGGGGGGGTTACTACTGAGTGAGGGATCACCTGAGCTGGGGGTTACTACTGAGCGAGGGATCAGCCGAGCTGGGGGTTACTACTGAGCAAGGGATCAGCCGAGCTGGGGGTTACTACTGAGCAAGGGATCAGCCGAGCTGGGGGTTACTACTGAGCAAGGGATCAGCCGAGCTGGGGGTTACTACTGAGCGAGGGATCAGCCGAGCTGGAGGATACTACTGAGCGAGGGATCAGCCGAGCTGGGGGTTACTAATGAGCGAGAGATCAGCCGAGCTGGGGGTTACTACTGAGCGAGGGATCAGCCGAGCTGGGGGTTACTACTGAGCGAGGGATCAGCAGAGCTGGGGGTTACTACTGAGCGAGGGATCAGCAGAGCTGGGGGTTACTACTGAGCGAGGGATCAGCCGAGCTGGGGGTTACTACTGAGCGAGGGATCAGCCGAGCTGGGGGTTACTACTGAGCAAGGGATCAGCCGAGCTGGGGGTTACTACTGAGCAAGGGATCAGCCGAGCTGGGGGTTACTACTGAGCAAGGGATCAGCCGAGCTGGGGGTTACTACTGAGCAAGGGATCAGCCGAGCTGGGGGTTACTACTGAGCAAGGGATCAGCCGAGCTGGGGGTTACTACTGAGCAAGGGATCAGCCGAGCTGGAGGATACTACTGAGCGAGGGATCAGCCGAGCTGGGGGTTACTAATGAGCGAGAGATCAGCCGAGCTGGGGGTTACTACTGAGCGAGGGATCAGCCGAGCTGGGGGTTACTACTGAGCGAGGGATCAGCAGAGCTGGGGGTTACTACTGAGCGAGGGATCAGCAGAGCTGGGGGTTACTACTGAGTGAGGGATCAGCAGAGCTGGGGGTTACTACTGAGCGAGGGATCAGCCGAGCTGGGGGTTACTACTGAGCAAGGGATCAGCCGAGCTGGAGGATACTACTGAGCAAGGGATCAGCCGAGCTGGAGGATACTACTGAGCGAGGGATCAGCCGAGCTGGGGGTTACTAATGAGCGAGAGATCAGCCGAGCTGGGGGTTACTACTGAGTGAGGGATCAGCAGAGCTGGGGGTTACTACTGAGCGAGGGATCAGCAGAGCTGGGGGTTACTACTGAGCGAGGGATCAGCAGAGCTGGGGGTTACTACTGAGTGAGGGATCAGCAGAGCTGGGGGTTACTACTGAGCAAGGGATCAGCCGAGCTGGAGGATACTACTGAGCAAGGGATCAGCCGAGCTGGAGGATACTACTGAGCGAGGGATCAGCCGAGCTGGGGGTTACTAATGAGCGAGAGATCAGCCGAGCTGGGGGTTACTACTGAGTGAGGGATCAGCCGAGCTGGGGGTTACTACTGAGCGAGGGATCAGCAGAGCTGGGGGTTACTACTGAGCGAGGGATCAGCAGAGCTGGGGGTTACTACTGAGTGAGGGATCAGCAGAGCTGGGGGTTACTACTGAGCGAGGGATCAGCCGAGCTGGGGGTTACTACTGAGCAAGGGATCAGCCGAGCTGGGGGTTACTACTGAGAAAGGGATCAGCCAAACTGGGGGTTACTACTGAGCGAGGGATCACCTGAGCTGGGGGTTACTACTGAGCAAGGGATCAGCCGAACTGGGGGTTACTACTGAGCGAGGGATCAGCCAAACTGGGGGTTACTACTGAGAGAGGGATCAGCCGAGCTGGGGGTTACTACTGAGAGAGGGATCAGCCGAGCTGGGGGTTACTACTGAGAGAGGGATCAGCCGAGCTGGGGGTTACTACTGAGCGAGGGATCAGCCGAGCACGGGGTTACTACTGAGCGAGGGATCAGCCGAGCTGGGGGTTACTACTGAGCGAGGGATCAGCCAAGCTGGGGGTTACTACTGAGTGGGAGATCAGCAGAGCTGGGGGTTACTACTGAGTGGGAGATCAGCAGAGCTGGGGGTTACTACTGAGCGAGGGATCAGCCAAGCTGGGGGTTACTATTGAGCAAGGGATCAGCCAAGCTGGGGGTTACTACTGAGCGAGGGATCAGCCGAGCCTGGGGGTTACTACTGAACGGGGGATTTGCTGAACAAGGGTACCAATTGCCGTGCAGCCATATGATTGACTTACCATCTTCTCTCTTTTATTCCCATAATTCCTTGCAATTGTAAAATGAGAACCCTGTGCTGGCATATATCACAGCACCCGTATCGGATTTCCTGGTCACTCCAGGCATCGCCGATAATAAACGTCTCTATTTGATGGTGGGTTTGTATTTCCAAGCGAAAAAAAGAGTCAGATGTCCTTGAGGGCCAAGCAGGAGATGCGCGGCTATTTCTCAAACACAAGAGAATTTACGAGAAAAAAAAAAAAAGGAAAGATTAAGGACATAATATTCAGTCTGCAACGTTTATTGCCGAGCTATAAAAAAGCTACAGGAAAAACCTGATGTGAAGGAAGATAAATCAAAGAGCCGCTTTTTACCTTCTCTCTCTCTAGTAGCGTAATTATCAGGATCTGCTCATCACAGAAGTGAAATTATCTGGAGACGAGAATTAGGTGGGTAAGCCCACCCAGGAGTGTTTTTGTTGTAGTTTGGGTGGATGGTGGAGAATGCGATCGCCCACCATCGTTATCATTGTCTGGAAATTGCACCAACATTCCCCTTTCACAGTTGGATTTTTAGGTTGGAGAATTGTAGTAGCTGGAAGGAGAGGTTTCTTGATGCAGCAGGAGGAGTAGAACTTCATGGAAGGGGGAACTCGTTAATCATGTACAGGATGCCAGGGATGGGAGATGTGTGTCCCTGGTACTTGGGTTGTAGTCCCTCTAAAGGGGGACATTTTTTGGAGTACTCTGGAGGGGTTCTCGCCCATGCAGGGTGAGGGGTTCTGGGGGTGGTCCACTTGGAGGGGAGAGAAAAGATTTACAGTTCTCTCAGGATTGGCAAGTCCTCATTTGGGACCCAGAATTTGGAGACTCAGAGAGACTTTGGGTGTAAAAGAGCCTCCAATCCTGATTACAGGGACTGTGGTCCTAAACGGATTATCAAGGAGAATGCAGTAAGTAGATAGACAGGATTCTTGTTGCAACAGGAGGAATGGAACTTCATGAGGGGGGAACCCTGTTAACCATGTACAGGATGCCAGGGATGGGAGATGTGTGTCCCTGGTACTTGGGTTGTAGTCCCTCTAAAGGGGGACATTTTTTGGAGTACTCAGGGGTCCTCACCCATGCAGGGTGACAGGTTCTGGGGGTGGTCCACTTGAAGGAGAGAGAACAGATTTACAGTTCTCTCAAGATAGGCAAGTTATCATTTGAAACCCAGACTCCAGAGACTCAGAGAGACTTTGGGTGGGGAAGAACCTCCAACTCTGTTGGGGTTGGAGGCTCTCCTGTGGTCCTGACAGGGATATCCAGGAGAATGCAGTAAGTGGATAGACAGGTTTCTTGTTGCAACAGGAGGAATAGAACTTCATGGCAGGTGGAACCCTGTTAACCATGTACTGAATGTCAGGGATGAGTCATGGATGGGAGATGTGCGTCTGTGTAGTCCCTTTAGGGAGACAAATACATTTTTTGGAAGTACTCAATGGTTCTCACCCATGCAGGGTGACGGGTCTAGGGGGGGTGGTGCAGTTGGAGAGGAGAGAACAGATCTACAGTTCTCTCAGGATTGGCCCAGAATTCGGAGACTCAGAGAGACTTTGGGTGTGAAAGAGCCTCCAACCCTGATTACGGGGACTGTGGTCCTAAAAGGGTTAACCTGCGTGCAGCAGAGTGTTCAGGAAAGGCTTGTAGTGCCGATCCAAGCAGGACGCGTTAGAAAAACCTAGCCGGTACTCAGTGATCGGGAGCGGACATCCGAGAGAACCATTTCAGAAGTGTGGGGTAAACCAAAAGGAAGGGACGGTGTTCAAACCACCCCCCTGTGGTCACGGTGTAAGGCCTGACCACATTGAGGTGGTTTAATCGCCGTCCCTTCCTTCGGTTTGCCAGCAGCAGAGACCTGAAAGGGGAGCAGGAAATAGTCAGCAGGTGTCTGAGGTGGAGTGTGGAGCAGCAACTGTTTTGGGAGAATTGGAGGCTGTTGGATTGGCTGAGACCCTGCTAGTCATTGCCACCTTTCCAGACCTCTGGAATAGGCAGGGACTTCAAAACCCTTGTTAAGGGACAAATGTTACTGGCGGTGAGCCATAGTTTTGTTTGTATACTGTTCATATTGCCAACCAGATGTTATCTTTCATTGCCTGTTTTTGAAAATAAAGACAGTTTTGCTTTTACAAAGTCGGGTGACTCCGGACTCCCCCAAATCACAACCGTTTCAGCAGACTGAGTCTTTGACCGTTGTGTGGTGAACCCTCTAGCCACGCCGAGAAAGTATAGACCTGTGCTGGAGATTTTTTGTTTTATTTTAAAATCAAATCAGACAAGTTTTGCTTCCCCATGCAAGCCAATCACACAAACCCTGCTGGATTCAGGTCAAAAGCAGTCAACTTCAAGTAAAGTGTACCTGTCAACGAATTCCAAATGATCTCAGGAGGCATCTCAGATGGACATGCCAGTGACACAAACCTTATATTTGATGAATGTACAAAAAGGAGCATTTCACATTACTTTCAGGACATGGTCACCTGATCACACAACCATGGCAGCTGGCCACATGGCACATTTCTTTATTAGTTTCGAAACATGGTTTCGGAAACGCTTTGTTGAAGCTCTCTGAACTCCAGTCAAAGCCCCTGTCACTAAATAAAATGGTAAGCTTATAGTCTTGTTTACACATTGCTTTTAGTTGGTGCTTCGGTGGAGAATAGATGGGGCTTTCATGAGGCTTCAATGAGGCTTTGATGAAGCTTTGGTGGGGCTTCAATGAGGCTTTGGTGGAGCTTCCATGAGCCTTTGGTGGAGCTTCCATGAGCCTTTGGTGGAGCTTCCATGAGCCTTTGGTGGAGCTTCCATGAGCCTTTGGTGGAGCTTCCATGAGCCTTTGGTGGAGCTTCCATGAGCCTTTGGTGGAGCTTCCATGAGCCTTTGGTGGAGCTTCCATGAGCCTTTGGTGGAGCTTCCATGAGCCTTTGGTGGAGCTTCCATGAGCCTTTGGTGGAGCTTCCATGAGCCTCTGGTGGAGCTTCAAGCTAGCTTTGCCGTAGACTTCTATGGAAACTTTGAAGACGCTTTTAAGCACCACTAAAGCCACATGGAGTATAATTTTTGAAGCAAAGCCGAAACAAAGCAAAAGCAAGGTGTAACCAGGACTGTAAGTTAACCATTTTTTTTAGTGACAGGGGCTTTGACTGGTGTTCAGAGAGCTTTAACAAAGCCTGTCCGAAGCCTTGTTTTGAAGCAACCTGTAAAACTAGCCGTTAATGTGTGTTGAAGCTGAAGGAAGTGTAAATGAGTCCTTACGCTCTATCCAATGCTGCAAAGTGGCAGTTGATTGAAAAGTGGGCAGGAGCGCGGTTACCGCAGAGAGGAGTAAAATAAATAAATAAATAAATAAATAAAAAATCCAGAATTTTTTTTTTTTTTTTTTTTTTTAATTTGGATGGACAGTTGAAGGGTTACACCCCCTGTCTGGTTTATTTGTGGTCTATGTCCCCATTGGGTAAATTAATACCCCCCCCATTTGTCCTACTTTTCATTGCCACAAAACACAAGAAAGAGAGGGCGCCCCAACCTGGCGCATTACCATAGCAAATTTACCATTGAAAATCGATGCACAAAGCAAGGTCCATAAAGACATGGATGAGAGAGTTTTGCATGGAGGAACTTGACTGGCCTGCACCTCAACCCAATAGAACACCTTTGGAATGAATTAGAGTGGAGACAACAGGCCAGGCCTTCTCATCCAACATCAGTACCTGACCTCACAAATGCTTTTCTGGAAGAATGGTCAAACATGCCCATAGACACCCTCCTAAACCTTGTGGACGGCCTTCCCAGAAGAGTTGAAGCTGTTATAGCTGCAAACTCAATATTGAACCCTCCGGACTAAGACTGGGATGTCATTAAAGTTCATGTGTGTGTAAAGGCAGGCGTCCCAATACTTTTGGTAATTTAGTGTACTTTTACATAGTGGAAAATTACTTCACTCAGTCCGCTCTTATAATTTATAGCAACTGGCCTCAGTATGAATCAGTGACAGCAATTCCCGTAATGCACGGCCAGCCTGTACAAGCCGTATTCCCATTGGCTGCACTACATATATATATAGCAGTAAGACATTAAAGAGAGCGACTCGGCGTTCTTTCCCATGTCCCTCACACATCGGATGCATGTTGGGGCAGGCCGAGCTTTTGGCTAAACAGAGTTACGTCATCCCGTCTGAAGATGACATTCCCGAGAACCGGAAATTCAGGTTCCAAAAGGAGAAAAAGCAACCAGAACGTTCTGCAAAACCGATTCCGCTCCGATAAGAGGAGCAAACTAGGCCCTATGAACCGAATGGGACCGTTGTGAGCACCGATCTTACAAATCAAACCAATTCAATTATAATACAAATTACAGAAACTAAAAGGAGCTGCTGAAATCATTCAATAACTCTACCCATTGTACAATATCTCACAAAAGTAAGTACACCCCTCAGTCACACATTTGTAAATCTTTTCTCCTATCTTTTCATGTGACAACACTGAAGAAATGACACTTTGCTGTAATGTTCCTGGCCGTGGAGCTCTTATTCTGATATCCTCGTAAATGAGGTCATTGGGCATTCCTTCCATCATAAAAAACAGGGTTAGGTTTCATTTGAAGTCAACTTAAGACATACATCAGCGCATCCAAACTAAAAATACTTCCACACGATGTCTACCAAGTATAGTCCTCTAATCCATTCCTGGATTCCAGAAGCACAGGACCGTCATTTCTGCCCGACTTAAAATGTATCTAGACCCAACTTTTTTTTTTTTTTTTTTTTTTTATGGGATTTGCTTTAAGTGCTTGTAAACCTCAGACATGAAATATGAACAAAGCATATCCCCATATAGTGTGTCTCAGTCCAGAGCACCAAGTGTAATTTCTGTCTGCTGGTTCCTTCCTCTGCTATCTGCATGAGTCCCTTCTGACAAGTTTTCCTGACACCAAGAGAAAAATGGTGACAGGCGAGGGAGCTCCAAGAAATTGACAGCCTCAGCTCTGTTCCTGGGTGCTTAATAGAAGGGGGTGTGTTCCTTTCCTCCAATCAGCTCTCAGAGCTCTCCATACTGAGCTCTGCAATGTGTCATTTCAATTCTCCACCCGCTTTTTTCTGAAATCTCAGAGAAGCTTTATAAATTCAGAACGGACATACTGTAGAGAACAGAAGAGTGCAAATAAACAGGTACAACATATGTAGGAGGGTTTGTTTAATCTCTGTGCAACACCTGAGGCCAGTCACTTTACTGGGTGTATGTGAGGGTTTACAACCACTTTAACTGCATGGAGCATATAAATATTTTCTATAAAAAGGTCAACGAATTTGAGTCCTGGTTTCTCCCTTTATGTAACATCTTAGGCCAGTGGTTGTCAACTTATGAATTAAAGGGGGTCTCAAATGCAGCCCAAAGGGCCACACATAATGTTCAATATATGTATTGTTTGAGAGGACTGTCATAGACTGCAGTCCAAATAGAGGAAATGAGGGTCAGAGAGTGAGGACGGGATACATTGTAGGCTGGGGATATGGGGTAACACCATATTTCCCATGGTTTCTCAACCAGAGTTCCATGGAACCCTAGTGTTCCTCCAGATCAGGGTTTTCTCAACCAAGGTTCCATAGAACCCTAGGGTTCCTCCAGATCAGGGTTTTCTCAACCAGGGTTCCATAGAACCCTAGGGTTCCTCCAGATCAGGGTTTTCTCAACCAGGGTTCCATAGGACCCTAGGGTTCCTCCAGATCAGGGTTTTCTCAACCAGGGTTCCATAGAACCCTAGGGTTCCTCCAGATCAGGGTTTTCTCAACCAGGGTTCCATAGAACCTTAGGGTTCCTCCAGATCAGGGTTTTCTCAACCAGGGTTCCATGGAACCCTAGTGTTCCTCCAGATCAGGGTTTTCTCAACCAAGGTTCCATAGAACCCTAGGGTTCCTCCAGATCAGGGTTTTCTCAACCAGGGTTCCATAGAACCCTAGGGTTCCTCCAGATCAGGGTTTTCTCAACCAGGGTTCCATAGAGCCCTAGGGTTCCTCCAGATCAGGGTTTTCTCAACCAGGGTTCCATAGAACCCTAGGGTTCCTCCAGATCAGGGTTTCTCAACCAGAGCTCCATGGAACCCTAGGGTTCCTCCAGATCAGGGTTTTCTCAACCAGGGTCCCATGGAACTCTAGGGTTCTTCCAGAGCAGGGTTTCTTAACTAGGGTTCCTTCAGAGGCTAGGGGTTCCATGAGCAATTAGCAATTTCTACCTCTCAGATAAGTTCCCACCAACACCATTGATATTTTCAGTAATCTGTAAGGGAGTAATCCTTTCCAATGGTCACAAGTGTAAGGGGCATTCTTCCCACTGACCATCACACTAATGTATCATGAGTTGTAGTCATTTTTAGCAGAGGTTCCCTGAGACGGGAAATTTATTTCAAGGGATCCTCTGTGTTGAAAAGCTTGAGAAAGGCTGCTCTAATAGAAGTCTCAGTTTCCATCACAACCTGAGAAACCAGGGGTATCTTGTTTGGGAGGTAGTTTAAGGGGTATCTTGTTTGGGGGATAGTTTTGGGCGTAGCTTGTTTTGGACAAATCTGAGAAACCAGAAGCGAAGATATTTTCAAAAAAAAAAAAAAAAAAACCTGCTTTCTTTTCATCAATGACAATTGCCAACCATGGGGACTATTGATGCATTTCGATGCCCAGAAACCAACTCTGGCTTCCTGCGGTAATCCCTCTGTACAGCAACTCTTGTATTTGGGTGCCAAGTCACCGAGACGCTCCGAGACATGCTGGAGAACATTCATAATAAAACCCACCCGACACAATGCGGAGGGATAGGCACAATGTTCTGAGCTTGATTTTCGCAAGTGCCCTGTGCCAGCTCTGGCTCAGGAGAAGTAGGTCATACAGCGGCTCTGGGATATTTGCAGTGACGCACCTGTCTCCGAGCTGGGATATCCTTAAGTCTGCTCTGCTGGAAGCCCTTAAGGAATGACGCTGTCTTAGAGGATTAGGCGATGAACCTGAATGAACTCAAACAGCAGCGCATGAACCAAAGCTCTACACACTTTGAAATTAAATATATCCATTATAGAGTTACAGGTTTCCTATCATAACCTTCAATTCTAAAAAAAGGGTAAAAAGAAAAAAAATCATCAGATCTCAAACACGTCCAAAGAAAAATGGTTTATGGGCAGATTGTAGATAGCTCAAAATGTCAAAAGGTAGCCTTGGAGCACCTCAAAGATGGCAGCCGATCTACTAGTAAGTTACTTATAATAACCACCTGAAGACCACCTCACGTACATCTACACTGCGACTTTGACGTGATATACCGGGATGATGCCCAGCAACGCCACCACCGCTCACCGGTAGCTCTCCGGGATCTTCGTCCCACCGGAGAACCCAGAACTGAAGCCGGCGGTTCCACCGGAGAACTCAGAACTGAAGCCGGCGGTTCCACCAGAGAACCCAAAACGGAAGCCGGTGGTTCCACCGGAGAACCCAGAATGGAAGCCGGTGGTTTTGCGTGCTTACCACAGAGCCCATAGAGGACCGGAAGGTAATTTTCTATCAAAAAATACTGACTTAAAAACTCAGTAAAAAGGCCTGGTCTTGAAGTGGTTAATATCACTTTAAGGCAACTGGATTTCTATTGAAGGTTACAAGATTAAAAAAAAAAGCAACTTTTCCTTTTTCCTGATTTTAGTAAAGTTGGTGTTTTTTTTCAATGCTTGGGGCGCACTTACTTTCCCTTTCTTTTGCTGCAGCAGCAAGCTGTACTTCGGCCGCTCACACCTGATGGCGGCTGTGATTACATTCACACAGGAGATTCCGCGACAGGTGACACCCAATCGTGTCAGGCTTGGAAGGTGCGGCAGACACATACTAACCTAATTACACTGTATAGGAATCTTCCAGGCCTTACCGTGCCTGGAGAACACCCAGAACATGACACCGATTTACGAGCCTTCAAAATAGAGACTTCTCCTCCGCAAGGTCTAGAAAGTCTATTTTCTCTCCCCGGCCATACTAGATTTCTATGCACATCAAAATTTCAAGAAAAAAAAAGAAAGAAAGAAAAACCAAATCCAAACTTTATTAAAAAAAAAGGCAGTTTACATGGCAAACTGGTTTTTAGGTGGAGCCCCATCTATGGTCACCTGACTTCTTACAACTCCTGGGAATTTCAGGAGACCTCTCCCTGCCGGAGTCGCTGGCACGGTTCCCATTCGCCTCGGAGCCCAGGTATTCCCAGTAACGCAGAATATAAAATTGGCATTCAGATCCAGGAGGGAGCGTGGGAACCCTCGTGATGGACGTGTCAGGTCTACAGACCTGGGAACTCACCACCAGATAGAAGGATCTGTAAAGTGAACGCTCTTATCAAAGCTACTAAAGCTCATCATCAGGTGGATCATTTTCTGATTGCTTCTAAGAGATCCAAAGAACCAAACCACAATACAAATCACTGTAACTTTTTTTTTTTTTCCAGGTGAATGGGGTCCGCTCTGCAAGCGTCCCACAACAGCAGGGTTCAAGGGGTTAAAGCAGGCAGTGGGGAGGCAATGGGACAGACTGTACAATCGTATTCTCCTGCGCTCAAGAGTTGTATGAAGGTGATGGTTGTATCACAAAATCCTGGTGGTTCAAGAAGGAAGCTCAGGTATTGCTGCCCTCTGAGGGTTGGGGGGGGGGAAGAGACCCAATGGAAACATTGTAAAACAAAGAAAAGAGGGCGCACCAACCTTGTGCATTCCCAAGTGGTATCTTTAATGTATGAAAAGAGGTATACTCCCAAACACATATAGGATAAAAGCATATCAAAAAAGGCCCAACTGGGGGGTAGATCAATGGGTACTGGAACCTGCCCCCATATTTAATGACATGTATGAGGTCACCACATATAAGGGGTTTATATCGAGCAGTCACGCGATGCTGCTGAACCTCTTTCTTCCTGAGACGTCTCTTAGAGCAGTAGCCCAATGGGAGGGGAACATTTAAGGAGGAACAATAGGAAGAGGCATTGCACAATGCTCCTTCAATGTGGCTCAATATCTCTCACCATTATACATAATCTTACGGTTACGCTACACGCCGGCCAGGTTGGCCCCTTTGGGGGTACCACCAGATCCCACATGCACTAGGTCCTCCTGGGACCACAGGGATTTGATACACCTGCTATGGCGGTGTCCGAAGCTGCACCTATATTGGAAAAAGGTGGTAGACACGCTCAATCGGGTCTTCCAGATCCCAGAAGACCCTAAATACTGTCTCTCCGGTATATTAGAAGTGGGAGATGCCCATAGACAGGCTGCAGCAGGAACCTTTTGGTAATATTGAGACACTGCAAATCTACTGAACCCCCCGCCTTGCAAGAGTGGATTGTAGGGCTGCAACTAACGATTATTTTCACAATCGATTAATCGGCTGATTATTTTTTCCAAATAATCGGATAAAAATCATTAAAAAAAAACGTAATATGCCATTTTTTCCGTTTATTTAAAAGTAATAAATGAAAAAACTGAGTGTTACACTCAAACTGGAGAATAAAACACCAATGATGGGGCACTATTCCTCCCGGGAACACCAATGATGGGGCACTATTCCTCCCGGGAACACCAATGATGGGGCACTATTCCTCCCGGGAACACCAATGATGGGGCACTATTCCTCCCGGGAACACCAATGATGGGGCACTATTCCTCCCGGGAACACCAATGATGGGGCACTATTCCTCCCGGGAACACCAATGATGGGGCACTATTCCTCCCGGGAACACCAATGATGGGGCACTATTCCTCCCGGGAACACCAATGATGGGGCACTATTCCTCCCGGGAACACCAATGATGGGGCACTATTCCTCCCGGGAACACCAATGATGGGGCACTATTCCTCCCGGGAACACCAATGATGGGGCACTATTCCTCCCGGGAACACCAATGATGGGGCACTATTCCTCCCGGGAACACCAATGATGCGGCACTATTCCTCCCGGGAACACCAATGATGGGACACTATTCCTCCCGGGAACACCAATGATGGGACACTATTCCTCCCGGGAACACCAATGATGGGGCACTATTCCTCCCGGGAACACCAATGATGGGGCACTATTCCTCCCGGGAACACCAATGATGGGGCACTACTCCTCCGGGGAACACCAATGATAGGGCACTATTCCTCCCGGGAACACCAATGATGGGGCACTATTCCTCCCGGGAACACCAATGATTGTGCACTATTCCTCCCGGGAACACCAATGATGGGGCACTATTCCTCCCGGGAACACCAATGATGGGGCACTATTCCTCCCGGGAACACCAATGATAGGGCACTATTCCTCCCGGGAACACCAATGATAGGGCACTATTCCTCCCGGGAACACCAATGATGGGGCACTATTCCTCCCGGGAACACCAATGATTGTGCACTATTCCTCCCGGGAACACCAATGATGGGGCACTATTCCTCCCGGGAACACCAATGATGGGGCACTATTCCTCCCGGGAACACCAATGATGGGGCACTATTCCTCCCGGGAACACCAATGATGGGGCACTATTCCTCCCAGGAACACCAATGATGGGGCACTATTCCTCCCAGGAACACCAATGATGGGGCACTATTCCTCCCAGGAACACCAATGATGGGGCACTATTCCTCCCGGGAACACCAATGATTGTGCACTATTCCTCCCGGGAACACCAATGATGGGGCACTATTCCTCCCGGGAACACCAATGATGGGGCACTATTCCTCCCGGGAACACCAATGATGGGGCACTATTCCTCCCGGGAACACCAATGATGGGGCACTATTCCTCCCGGGAACACCAATGATGGGGCACTATTCCTCCCGGGAACACCAATGATGGGGCACTATACCTCCCGGGAACACCAATGATACTCTTGAGCCCAGGAGAATACGATTGTACGGCTTGTCCCATTGTCTCCCCACTGCCTGCTTTAACCCCTTGAACCCTGCTGTTGCTGGGGGGGGGGGGGGGTTTGCATAGCAGCCCCATTCACCTTAAAAAAAAAAAGTTTTATTGATTTATATTGTGGTTGGTTCTTTGGATCTCTTGGAAGCAATCAACAAAATTCCACCTTGGCTGATGGACGTGGCAGAATCAGAAAACGATCCACCTATGGCCATAGAGGTGTTTGGACCTCTCTTCATACATCACTTGGGAAGGTTGGTGCGCCCCTCTTTTTTTATATTATAACGGGGAGGCAATAGAAGGTCTTCTCACCACCCGGGAAATGCCCTCTGAGGGGCAAAGCCATGTGTGAAGGAGAATTCAGCCCACCTTGTACTCCATGACAGCAAAGACTTCATGCCAAATATTCCTCTGCTTTGCCAAAACTGAGCAGAGCACAAAGTAAAGACGTCACCAAGCGTGGCACTTACCCATGTTGTACCCGTAGGGCGACTCTGTGGACCCGTCCTGCAGACTGGCCAGGATCTCCCCTTTGCCGACATCGCTGTCACCGACCAATAGAAACTTCAGGAGGAAGTCGTAGGCTTTGAGTGGACTGGCTCTGTGGGTCATTCTCCAGACGATGGGGCCACCTCAGCCCATCATGGGGCGAGAAGAAACCGGGGTCACAGGTGCCGAGCAGGAGGCAAAATCATACCCAGAATCCTCAGCGGACTAAGAGACAAGAGATGGGCAGAAGTGAGACCTCAAGAATGTAACCAACACAGAATCACACACTGCTAGAACTGCTTATAAAGTGCACACTGGAGTTTGGCTTCAATTTGTTAGTGTATTTAAATCTGCTAGTACATCCAACATTCCCCTCCGCCCCCAGATGTACAACACTGCTGTCTAATGTGCGTGCTGTGCTCCTTCATCCAGAGTGGGGGGGGGCGCCCTAATACAGGAGGTGTGTTACTGGCCAGATCACCACATGGCCATTCACTAAAATTAGAAGAAAAGAGGTTTAACCTTAAACTATGTAGAGGGTTCTTTACTGTAAGAGCGGCAAGGATGTGGAATTCCCTTCCACAGGCGGTGGTCTCAGTGGGGAGCATTGATAGCTTCAAGAAACTATTAGATAATCACCTGAATGACCACAACATACAGGGATATACAATGTAATACTGACACATAATCACACACATAGGTTGGACTTGATAGACTTGTGTCTTTTTTCACCCTCACCTACTATGTAACTATATAATACTATGTAACTATGTAACTATGTAACTATATAATACTATGTAACCAGGTGAAAAAAAAAAAGCCTAAAAATGAGAAAACTAATACAGACACCCCATCTAATGATTGGTAAGATGCAGAATGATACATTTTTTGATTTTAGGTTTAATTCCGCTTTAAATCCACTTCAATACCCGGCACTGTCACCCCCACCCTGCCCAGGACAATTCTCAGCTTTCAGCACTCTCACACTTTGAATGACAATTACTCAGTCATGTAACATTGTACACAGAGGATATTGTTATCTTTTTTCCCCCACAAATAGAACTTTATTTTTGTGGTATTTAATCACCACTGGCTTTTATTTCTTGCTAAATAAACAAAAAAAGACCAAAACTTTTTTTTTTTTCAAAAAAAATGTTTCTTTGTTTCTGTTATAAAAACTCGTAAATAAGAAATTTTTCTCCTTCACCAATAGGCACTGATTGAGGCGGCACTGATGGCCACTGATTGAGGCGGCACTGATGGGCACTGATTAGGCGGCATTGATGGGCACTGATTGAGGCGGCACTGATGGCCACTGATGAGGCGGCATTAATGAGGCGGCACTGATGGCCACTGATGAGGAAGCACTGATGGCCACTGATGAGGAAGCACTGATGGCCACTGATGAGGAAGCACTGATGGCCACTGATGAGGAAGCACTGATGGCCGCTGATGAGACAGCACTAATGGCCACTGATGAGGAAGCACTGATGGCCACTGATGAGGCGGCACTGATGACGCAGCACTGATGGCCACTGATGAGACGGCACTAATGAGGAAGCACTGATGGTCACTGATGAGGAAGCACTGATGACCACTGATGAGGCAGCACTGACGACCACTGATGAGGCAGCACTGACGACCACTGATGAGGCGGCACTGATGAGCATTATCGATGGGCACCAATTGGCATACCTGGTGGGCACAGATTGGCATCACTAGTGGGGCACTGCTGGGCATCGCTGATGGGCCTGCACCGATTATCAGCACAGACCCCCCCCCCCCATCAGGAGAGCCGCCTATCGGCTCTTCTCTACTCACGCCCTGGCAGCACGAATAGAGGAAAGCTGTGATTGGACAGAGGCTCTTTACCAAAATCGGAGACACACCGCACCACCAATCGCCATGGCTTATCCTGCTGGATGTCAAGTCAGGATAATGGAAGAGTCCCCCCCTCCCCTCCCCTCCCCCCCCCTCCCCCGGCCATCATTCGGCTATAGGCCCGGCAGGAAGGAGTGAAAATAATAATCCCCGGTGATCCTGCCACAAATGTCCTTGTTTAGGTACTTCCTGGTAAAGGGCGAGACGCTTCCCTAACTTTTCTCCTCCACTGTCATCCTCCCACATGGGCTTTGAATGGAGACAACATGTGGCCAGGTGTGGTCCACTATTATCACCTTCAGGAATCCCACCCTCCCCCCGGGAAATGCGATGCCCGCCATCACTGCAGGGCTTGTGGACAGAAAGGGGGCGGCAGGAGACGGCAGCACTGGGTTGCAACGGTGAACTTGGTGCAAAGTTATTAGATTTAGGGTCATTGCCCCGGCGGGGGTCACATGATCACGTCATCAAATACAACGCTGTACCGATAGTCCTGCATTGTATATGAGGATGCAGAGAGCCCGCCCACAACCAGAGAGAAGAGATCACCCGCTGCTGGCGTGTGCAAAGAGATGAGTATTTATTACTCTACCCCACGGGGCTCCAAACTTTCTAAACAAGGGGCCACTTTCCTGCCAGACTGTGGCTATTGGGTGTAGAAAAGTTACCAAGGTAAAAAAATAGTGTCCCATCATTGGTATCAGTGGGGGGAATAGTGCCCCATCATTGGTGTCAGTGGGAGGAATAGTGTCCCATCATTGGTATCAGTGGGAGGAATAGTGTCCCATCATTGGTGTCAGTGGGAGGAATAGTGCCCCATCATTGGTATCAGTGGGAGGAATAGTGCCCCATCATTGGTATCAGTGGAAGGAATAGTGCCCCATCATTGGTGTCAGTGGGAGGAATAGTGCCCCATCATTGGTATCAGTGGAAGGAATAGTGCCCCATCATTGGTGTCAGTGGGAGGAATAGTGTCCCATCATTGGTATCAGTGGGAGGAATAGTGCCCCATCATTGGTATCAGTGAGAGGAATAGTGTCCCATCATTGGTATCAGTGGGAGGAATAGTGTCCCATCATTGGTATCAGTGGGAGGAATAGTGTCCCATCATTGGTATCAGTGGGAGGAATAGTGTCCCATCATTGGTGTCAGTGGGAGGAATAGTGCCCCATCATTGGTATCAGTGGGAGGAATAGTGCCCCATCATTGGTATCAGTGGAAGGAATAGTGCCCCATCATTGGTGTCAGTGGGAGGAATAGTGTCCCATCATTGGTATCAGTGGGAGGAATAGTGCCCCATCATTGGTGTCAGTGGGAGGAATAGTGCCCCATCATTGGTATCAGTGGAAGGAATAGTGCCCCATCATTGGTGTCAGTGGGAGGAATAGTGTCCCATCATTGGTGTCAGTGGGAGGAATAGTGCCCCATCATTGGTATCAGTGGGAGGAATAGTGCCCCATCATTGGTATCAGTGGAAGGAATAGTGCCCCATCATTGGTGTCAGTGGGAGGAATAGTGCCCCATCATTGGTATCAGTGGGAGGAATAGTGTCCCATCATTGGTGTCAGTGGGAGGAATAGTGCCCCATCATTGGTATCAGTGGGAGGAATAGTGCCCCATCATTGGTATCAGTGGAAGGAATAGTGCCCCATCATTGGTGTCAGTGGGAGGAATAGTGCCCCATCATTGGTATCAGTGGAAGGAATAGTGCCCCATCATTGGTGTCAGTGGGAGGAATAGTGTCCCATCATTGGTATCAGTGGGAGGAATAGTGCCCCATCATTGGTATCAGTGAGAGGAATAGTGTCCCATCATTGGTATCAGTGGGAGGAATAGTGTCCCATCATTGGTGTCAGTGGGAGGAATAGTGCCCCATCATTGGTATCAGTGGGAGGAATAGTGCCCCATCATTGGTATCAGTGGAAGGAATAGTGCCCCATCATTGGTGTCAGTGGGAGGAATAGTGTCCCATCATTGGTATCAGTGGGAGGAATAGTGCCCCATCATTGGTGTCAGTGGGAGGAATAGTGCCCCATCATTGGTATCAGTGGAAGGAATAGTGCCCCATCATTGGTGTCAGTGGGAGGAATAGTGTCCCATCATTGGTATCAGTGGGAGGAATAGTGCCCCATCATTGGTGTCAGTGGGAGGAATAGTGCTTCATCATTGGTATCAGTGGGAGGAATAGTGCCCCATCATTGGTATCAGTGGGAGGAATAGTGCCCCATCATTGGTATCAGTGGGAGGAATAGTGCCCCATCATTGGTGTCAGTGGGAGGAATAGTGCCCCATCATTGGTATCAGTGGGAGGAATAGTGCCCCATCATTGGTATCAGTGGGAGGAATAGTGCCCCATCATTGGTATCAGTGGGAGGAATAGTGCCCCATCATTGGTATCAGTGGGAGGAATAGTGTCCCATCATTGGTGTCAGTGGGAGGAATAGTGTCCCATCATTGGTATCAGAGGGAGGAATAGTGCCCCATCATTGGTATCAGTGGGAGGAATAGTGTCCCATCATTGGTGTCAGTGGGAGGAATAGTGCCCCATTGTTGGTGTCAGTGGGAGGAATAGTGCTCCATCATTGGTATCAGTGGGAGGAATAGTGTCCCATCATTGGTGTCAGTGGGAGGAATAGTGCCCCATTGTTGGTGTCAGTGGGAGGAATAGTGTCCCATCATTGGTGTCAGTGGGAGGAATAGTGTCCCATCATTGGTGTCAGTGGGAGGAATAGTGCCCCATTGTTGGTGTCAGTGGGAGGAATAGTGCCCCATCATTGGTGTCAGTGGGATGAATAGTGCCCCATCATTGGTGTCAGTGGGAGGAATAGTGCCCCATTGTTGGTGTCAGTGGGAGGAATAGTGCCCCATCATTGGTATCAGTGGGAGGAATAGTGCCCCATCATTGGTGTCAGTGGGATGAATAGTGCCCCATCATTGGTATCAGTGGGATGAATAGTGCCCCATCATTGGTGTCAGTGGGATGAATAGTGCCCCATGGGCCGGATAAAGGCAAGCAAAGGACCACATATGGCCCCCGGGGTGCAGTTTGGAGCCCCCGGTTCTACCTTTAGGCATTGAAAGAAGATTTAGGCCCGATTTGTACATTTTAATACATGGGGGGAAAAAATAAAGAAAAAAAATGCAAAATCTGTCCTAGCAATGAAAGGGTTAAAGTCGTATTAAAACCAAAAATGTTCCATATTACAGCTCAGCAATCATTGGATGAGGCGGCTGCATTCGTTTTCATTTTTTTCAGGCTTTTTCCCCCCTCTGTTTCCCCCCCTCTGGTGATCTGGCCAGTAACACACCTCCTCCAACTCTGGATGAAGGAGAACAGGAGGCACACCGGCATTGTCAGTCTGGGGGGAGGGGAGTGTTAGATGGACCGGCGGATTTAGATACACTAACAAACTAAAGCAGAACTCCAGCTCACACTTTATAAGTAGTTACAGCACTTTTCTTTTTTCTTTCATTTTGGGATAATGTATTTTACCTGAATAAATAAAAGCTGATCATTGTAAGCACCCCTGTCAGCGGAAAACGGTTTGTCTCATCCCTGTAACTGATACATCTGCGAGAGAGCATGTTCTGCTGAAAAACAACAGACTTACTGGCAGGATCACCAGCAATGAAAGCTTAAAAGAAAAAAACGAATGCAGCCGCCACATCCAAGAATTGATAAGAAATATTTGCTTTTGGGTTTATATCGAAGGTTTTTTTTTCCTTCCTCTGGATTGGCTGTGATTGGACGGTTCTGGATCTATTGACATTGTTTCCTGGCGGAGATCACAGGTGACGCTATAGGTGGGGGAGGCTCTCCGGAATTATAGCGCCCCGTTCCCGCGTTTAACAAAGCGATCGTTACGATGACAGGTGAAAAATAACGCTTCTATGCTGCAAGCAGCGCCCCCCGGGAGTTGTCATAGAAACCATTCTTAGATTGCTCCACCATTAGAAATAGCGAGTTTCCGATCCACGCCGATCCACGCCGGGGGAACGCCGGGCTTCCGAAAACATGAACGTGTCAACCCCCCCGTCAGCCATCAGATTATGACCAGCCGTCCAGAACTCCACGACACCTCTGTGGTATCCGGCACTAGCAGATCCTTTAACCACTTCCCTACCGGGCACTTTTACCCCCCTTCCTGCCCAGGCCAATTTTCAGCACTGTCACACTTTGAATGACAATTACTCGGTCATGCAACACTGTACACATGTCATTGTTATCATTTTTTTCATACAAATAGAGCTTTCTTTTGGGGGTATTTAATCACCACTGGGGGGGTTTATTTTTTGCTAAATAAACAAATAGGGACTGAAATTTTTGAAAAAAAAACAAAAACTTTTTCACAGTTTGTTATAAAATTTTGCAGACAGGTAATTTTTCTCCTTCACTGATGGGCACTGATGAGACGGCACTGATGGGCACTGATGAGGCTGTACTGATGGGCACTGATGAGGCGGCACAGATGGGCATTCATGGGCACTGACATGCTGCACAGATGGGCACTGATGAGGGGGCACAGATGGGCACTGATGAGGCGGCACAGATGGGCACTGATGAGGCGGCACAGATGGGCACTGATGAGGCGGCACAGATGGGCACTGATGAGGCGGCACAGATGGGCACTGATGTGTGCTTAGGAGGCTGTACTGATGGGCACTGATGAGGCAGCACAGATGGGCATTGATGGGCACTAACATGCTGCAGAGATGGGCACTGATGAGGGGGCACAGATGGGCACTGATGAGGCGGCACAGATGGGCACTGATGAGGCGGCACAGATGGGCACTGATGAGGCGGCACAGATGGGCACTGATGAGGCGGCACAGATGGGCACTGATGTGTGCTTAGGAGGCTGTACTGATGGGCACTGATGAGGCGGCACAGATGGGCATTGATGGGCACTAACATGCTGCAGAGATGGGCACTGATGAGGGGGCACAGATGGGCATTGATGGGCACTAACATGCTGCAGAGATGGGCACTGATGAGGCGGCACAGATGGGCACTGACAGGCTGCACAGATGGGCACTGACAGGCTGCACAGATGGGCACAGATGAGCACTGATGAGGCGGCACTGACAGGCTGCAGAGATGGGCATTGATGGGCACTGACAGGCTGCACAGATGGGCACTGACAGGCTGTACAGATGGCACAGATGAGGTGGCACAGATGAGCACTGGCAGGCTGAACAGATGGGCACTGACAGGCTGTACAGATGAGCACTGACAGGCTGCACAGATGGGCATTGATGGGCACTGACAGGCTGCACAGATGGGTGCTGATGATGCGGCACTGACAGGCTGCACAGATGGGCACTGATGATGCGGCACTGACAGGATGCACAGATGGGCAATGACAGGCTGTACAGACGGGCACAGATGAGCACTGATGAGGCAGCACTGACAGGCTGCACAGATGGGCATTGATGGGCACTGACAGGCTGCACAGATGGGCATTGACAAGCTGCACAGACAGGCTGCGGAGATGGGCACTGATGAGGCAGCACTGATGTGTGCTTATGAGGCTGCACTGATGAGGCGGCACTGAGAGGCATTGATGAGGCGGCACGGATAGGCGGCACTAATGGGCACTGACTGGCAGCACTGATGGGACTGCACTAATAAGGACATTGATTATCAGTGTAGATGTCCCTTTTACTCAAGCCGGTTCTCGGCTCTCCGTGCTCATCTGTGATTGGACACAGCTGATCACATGGTAACAAGCCACTGAATGGCTCTTTACCTCGATCTGTGATTAGCGGTATTCGGAGGACGATGATGTCAGAGCACGCCGCCCACGCCCCGCAGCGGGCACGATCACGGGAGGCCGTCACATGACACCTTCCCATGAACTGGGGGGCCGCACTGTAGCCGTCGTTTGGTTTTAGCGCGGTCGGCAAGTGGATAAGTAGTGATACGCCGAAATTTCAGCCGCTGGAAATTATCGGCTGAAAATAGGGTTTTCAGCATTGTGCCTAAAGAAAAAAAAAAAGCGCCAATATCCTGGCGAAAATGCGATTTTACGTTACTTATGGTGTTTTTAGAAGGGTGTGTGCCGGAAAAAAATTCATGAAAAAGGCAAGAGGCGCATTTTTGATGCCTTCTTGTTGTGTTTTCAATGAATTTCAATAGGGAGGTGCGTTTTTGGTGTGGCTTGCCAAATATGCACCAAAAATGCAGAAAGCAGGATTTTTAACACGGCTTCAAAAGGTGCTGATAATGGCCGACAATAAATTCATAATCATTAATATGTCACACGGTATTTGAGCAGCAATTTATCAAACATGATTTTTTTGGAAAAAAAACACTTTCATGAATTAAAAAAAAAAAAGGAAAAGACACGACACTTAAGTTAGCCCAATCTTTTTGTATAATGATGTTACGCCGAGTCAATAGATACCAAACATGTTAAAATTGCGCACACTCGTGGAATGGCGCCAAACTTGGGAATTAAAAAATTGACATAGGCGACACTTTAAAAATGTTTACAGTTTACCAAAGTTACAGAGGAAGTCTAGTGCTAGAATAATGATTGCTCTCTAATGATCGCTGCAATACCTCACATGTGAGGTTTGAACGCCGTTTACATATGTGGGAGTGACTTATGTATGAGTTTGCTTCTGCATACCAGCACAGAGAGGTGGGGGCACATGCAACGGTGGCTGGTGCTCCATTTTTGGGGGGGGGGGGCGGCTTCAAACAAACCAACCGTCACCCCCCCACCCGGTTTGGTCCATTAGTCAAAACCCAACCCCCCCCCCAGTTTGGTCTGTT
This sequence comes from Aquarana catesbeiana, assembly GCA_037953035.1. Classification (NCBI taxonomy): domain Eukaryota; kingdom Metazoa; phylum Chordata; class Amphibia; order Anura; family Ranidae; genus Aquarana; species Aquarana catesbeiana. The sequence goes on from JBBHAA010003726.1 coordinate 42,354, forward strand.
AGTCAAAATCCCCCCCGACAGTAGCTAGTAGCGGGTTGGACCCCCTTTATTAGGTCCTCCTTGCTAGTAGCGGGTTGGACCCCCTTTATTAGGTCCCTCTTGCTAGTAGCGGGTTGGACCCCCTTTATTAGGTCCCCCTTGCTAGTAGCGGGTTGGACCCCCTTTATTAGGTCCCCCTTGCTAGTAGCGGGTTGGACCCCCTTTATTAGGTCCTCCTTGCTAGTAGCGGGTTGGACCCCCTTTATTAGGTCCTCCTTGCTAGTAGCGGGTTGGACCCCCTTTATTAGGTCCCCCTTGCTAGTAGCGGGTTGGACCCCCTTTATTAGGTCCCTCTTGCTAGTAGCGGGTTGGACCCCCTTTATTAGGTCCCCCTTGCTAGTAGCGGGTTGGACCCCCTTTATTAGGTCCCCCTTGCTAGTAGCGGGTTGGACCCCCTTTATTAGGTCCTCCTTGCCAGTACCGGGTTGGACCCCTTTATTAGGTCCCCCTTGCTAGTAGCGGGTTGGACCCCTTTATTAGGTCCCCCTTGCTAGTAGCGGGTTGGACCCCCTTTATTAGGGGTGCTTGCAATAATCAGCATTTTTTTTTAATTTGTGTCAAACCTTTATCTTAGTAATACTGTAATTGATTAGTAAATGTGAGCTGGCTGAGTTTGGCTTCAATATGTTAGTGTATTTAAATCTGCTAGTGTATCTAACACTCTCCTTCCCCCCAGACTGACAATGCTGTTGTCCAAAAGGTGCCCCCTGTGCTCCTTCATCCAGAGTGGGTGGGGGGGGGGCTCTAATACAGGAGGTTTGTTACTACTGGCCAGATCGCCAGCTGAAAACAGGAGGGGGGAAAAGCTCTAAAAAGGAAAACGAATGCAGCCACCACATCTAATGATTAATAAGCTGCAATAAATTACATATTTTGTTTTGGGCGAAACCTCTTTCCCACCCGCTCTACAGCTACAGGATTACATCGCCGGGAGGGCATCTGTGGGCATCTGTGGGCGTCCTCCTGTGATCATGCTGCCCATGCGCCCTCCTTAGGAAACAGCTAATCACAGATCAGATTAAAGGGCCAATCACAGCGGCCCTTCACCATGTCATCAGCTGTGTCCAATGACAGCGGATCATCGGCATTCCTTTCCTCACGCTGACAGAGAGGAGAAGAGAGGAGAAGAGAGGAGAAGAGAGAAGAAGAGAGAAGAAGAGAAGAGAAGAGAGGAGGAGAGAGGAGGAGAAGAGAGGAGAAGAGAAGAGAGGAGGAGAGAGGAGGAGAAGAGAGGAGGAGAGAGGAGGAGAAGAGAAGAGAGGAGAAGAGAAGAGAGGAGGAGAAGAGAAGAGAGGAGAAGAGAGGAGAAGAGAGGAGAAGAGAGGAGAAGAGAAGAGAAGAGAGGAGAAGAAGAGAAGAAGAGAAGAAGAGAAGAGAAGAGAAGAGAAGAGAAGAGAAGAGAGGAGAAGAGAAGAGAGGAGGAGAAGAGAAGAGAGAAGAGAGGAGAAGAGAGGAGAGAGGAGAAGAGAGGAGAAGAGAGGAGAAGAGAAGAGAAGAAGAGAGGAGAAGAGAGGAGAAGAGAGGAGAAGAGAAGAGAAGAGAAGAGAAGAGAGGAGAGGAGAAGAGAAGAGAAGAGAAGAAGAGAGGAGAAGAGAGGAGAAGAGAGGAGAAGAGAAGAGAAGAGAAGAGAAGAGAAGAGAGGAGAGGAGAAGAGAGGAGAAGAGAGGAGAAGAGGAGAAGAGAGGAGAAGAGAGGAGAAGAGAGGAGAAGAGAAGAGAGGAGAGGAGAGGAGAAGAGAGGAGAAGAGAAGAGAGGAGAAGAGAGGAGAAGAGAGGAGAAGAGAGGAGAGGAGAAGAGGAGAAGAGAGGAGAAGAGAGGAGAAGAGAGGAGAAGAGAGAAGAAGAGAGCCGATAACCGGCGTTTGTGAAAGGGACATCTACACTGATTATCAATGCAGTCCCAAGAGGGCCCACCAGTGGTGCCAATCAGTGTCACCTATCAGAGTGCCCGCCAGTGCCCTTTAGAGCAGCCTATCAGTGCCAATCAGTGCCCACCACCAGTGCTGCCAGTGTCACCTATCAGATTGCCCTTTAGTGCAGCCTATCAGTACCCATCAGTGCCGCCCCATTAGTGCCGCCTATCAGTGGCCTTTAATGTAGCCTATCAATGCCCATCAGTGTCGCTTACCAGTGCCGCCTATCAGTTCCCTTTAGAGCAGCCCATCAGTGCCCTTTGGTGCCGCCTATCACTGCCCATCAGTGCCATCTATCAGTGCCCTTTAGTGCAGCCCATCAGTGCACATCAGTGGAGAACAAAATGACCTGTTTGCTCAATTTTTTAACAAACTATGAAAAACGTTTTTTTTCCTTTGCTCAAAAATGTATTTTGTTAGTTTAGCTAAAAATGTTAAAAAAAAAAAAAAAAAAAACAAACACACCACTGCTGATAAAATAGCACTAGTGTAGCATGACCACGTAATTGTCATTCAAAGAGTGACAGCTCTGAAAGATGAAATTTGGCCTGGGCAGGAAGGGGGTAAAAGTGCCCGGTATTGAAGGGGTTAATACCGCTTTAATTACAACTAAATAATAATAGAGATTTTATTTGGATTTATTTGCAGTGATTGTATTACAATGTATGGAGTTCTATAATTAGGAGATGATGAGAGTTCACTTTATGTTACAGAACGACATCTATATGAAGAGTGACGGTGTATATATATATATATATATATTGGGGTGAATCAATCGCTGTCATTTACAATGAATGGACCTGGAAGATTCACCTGCACTGAATGTCTGCTGAGGCCCCGTTCACATCGGGGGATTTGGGATCGAAGGCGGAATCGCTGAATTCATGGTAAAGAGATTCATTTTTAATGACATCACAAACATGGTGCAGTTTTGCTGTAAGGTAACTGCGGCAAACGGCATTGTGCGAAGCTCGTCACCGCAAAGCAGCTCCTTTCTGGGCACCAAGCGTCCCACAACGCGTTTTCCTGCGCAATCCTGTTGAGCGACAACCATGGCAAAACCACGCCGCGTCTGAGGTACCATTAAAAATGAATGGCATTCAAATATGCGTGGCGCGTTTTTACCACGACTACAGTGCGACTCGGAATCGCACGCAGGATGGCGGTAATTCTGCCCTCCATCCCAAATTGCCAAATGTGAATGGGGGCAGAATGTTTCGTAAACTAAACAAAAAAAAAATGTGCATTTTGCCGCGCATTTCGGAAACGCGCTGCAATCACAGGTCGCATTTGCGGTGCCATCAAGGCCGGGTTCACATTAATGAGAATCGGATGAGGATTTCAATTCGCATGACAGGAGGCTGTGACCGGCTCTCTATGGACGGGGGTCGGGGGGGGGGGGGGGGCGCGGGGTGCACTGGAAAAGGGTCCTGTGCGTCTTTGGCTCAGTTTCAGGTCTGAATTCAGACCCAATTCTCACCTGAAATGGAGCAGAGGGACGTCCCGGACCCCCCCAGTATATGTGATCCCGGCCTGACTGCTGATGACGAGGGTGGCAGATGCGTGTTCCTCACAAGACAAAACGTGCTACAAACACGCCAAAACGCGCATCAAAAGACCGCCAGGCATCAGCTACGGGTACCCGAGCGCCCAGATGTGAACGACCACCATGGAAATACACCGAACGACACAACACTCGGGTGAGAACGTCTGTCCCTGTATGAGGTCATATCGATCTACTGACAGTTCTGTGTGTGTCCATTCTATACATGTCATATATTATATATACAGATTTTTAAAGAGGCAATGCAGTGTGAAGAGATCTGTATATATATATATATATACACCCACACACCACCAATGAGAGTGCAGTGTACATATATACAGTTATATTACATGTATGGCAATACAATGTATCAGTATAGATGTATATTACATTAATGGCAGCACTCAGTATGTATATAGATTTATATTAAATGTATACTTACAATGATATAATGAATCGTACTAAAATATATTTATATATATATATATATATATATATATATATATATATATATATATATATATATATATATACACACACACACACACATTTTTTTTTTTATATTACTATACAATGTATATGCATAGGTGTATATATTATATTATTAATGACAGTACAATGTATCAGTATACATGTATTACACTTATAATAACAGTACAGTATGTAATATATATATATATATATATATATATATATTTTTTTTTTTATGGTAGTGTAGTTGTGTATTATAAATATGACAGTACAATGTATCAGTATAGATATATATTATATGGATAATGACAGTACAGTGTATATGTATAGTTGTGTATTAAATATATGACAGTACTCAGTATTTACATTATATTTACTTATAATGATAGTACAGTATATATATATATATATATATATATATATCATATTTAGATATATGTATGATGACTGTACAAGGTGTATGTAAAGAAATTATAATATCTCTCTCAATACAGTAGATCAGTATAGATTTATATTATACTTACAATGACAGTACAAATTATATATATATATATATGTATACGGCAGTTCAGTGATGATATGTATATAATCCTTATAATGAGAATACAATGTATCAGTACAGGTGACATCACAGTGATTATATATAGATTGATATTCCAGTGACAGTACAATGTATATACAATGTATCGTCCCAGTGACAATCTATAAGGACAATGTATATTATATATAATCCTTATAATGAGAATACAATGTATCAGTATGGAGATCAGCTCAGTGATTATATATAGATGGATATGATGGTGACAGTACAATATATATATATACAATGTATAAGCTCAGTGTGTGTATTATAGGAGATGAAGAGGTTACATTGTATCCAGTGTCACACACACACAGTATATATATATATACAGTATACACACACACAGTATATATATATATATACAGTATACACACACACAGTATATATACAGTACACACGCAGTATATAGAGACACACAGAGCATGCCTCGCACTCACCTCTCCTCCTCTCTCCTCCGGACAGCCTGATCTGCCAGACGTGGAGAGAGTCCGCTCAGCCTGACAGCTCTCGCCCCGCCCTCAAGAGCCGCTGATTCGCCCCGCTGACAGTTGCTATGGGATCGGTCCTCGCCTATTGGCTCCGCCGCCCATCTGTCATCCCCTGGAGGGCGGGGCGCGTCCCGCTCGCCTTTCTCCCCTAGGTAAGGAAAAAAGGGGGCAGTGTACCAGGAGCCTTGAGTGGGGCGGGGCGATGGGAGGGGCGTCGCTTGTTTACCAACGCGTGCTCGGGCCCGGGGATGCGCATGCGGAGTGGCGAGGGAGCGTGACCGGCGCGCGTGCTGCACCAGAGGGAGGAGAGATCAGATTACACGGACCGGTTGCTCGTGGTAAGCAGTGCTCGGTGTCCTGAGAGCGGCATGGAGGCTGTCATTCTGATCCGATGGCTTCACTACTTTAACCCTTTAGCTGCTAAAAAAAAAAAACATTTAGGCTTTTTTTTTTTTTTTTTTTTTTTTTTTTTTTTAGGCCTGAAGTTTAGTTAAACCCCCAAACTTTATATGTTTTCTGGAAAGACCCTGGAGAATAAAATGGGGGTAGTTCCAATCATTTTTTATGTCACATGATTTTCACACAACACTTTATAAAACTTTATAAAATGCTAAATTTTAGTAAAAAAATACACTAAGCTTCATTTTCAGGCACACAAACACAATACATCACCCAATGTTTTGGTAAAATATAAAAGATGAGGTTGCACCGCCAGGAGGTGCGGCCTAAGATCACATGACCACCCTGATTGGCTGTCACATGGTCCGAACACTCCCGATCACAAGGAGCAATGGGGATCTTTTGGTGAGGGTGACGGTAACTGTGACAGGGGAGCACAACCTGGACACGGGGGCATTGGGGGAAGTTCACACAAATATGCTGCACCTTCGGCGCTAAGGACCGGGCGCAGAGAGGTCACAGATTTGTGTACGGCCGGCACCAAGGGGTTACATTCTCGGGGGTAACTTTCTTTTTTTTTTTTAATTCACAGAACACTATTTTTAATCACACACAGGACAAAAAAAGTCCCCCATGACCTATGTCAGGGGTGTCAAACTTTCATTGTAGTATAGTTGCCCTCAAAGGGCCGGTTGTATCTGGTGTGCGCAACGCACTGAGTTCAGGAGTGCTCTATGTACAGAGTTCAGGAGTGCTCTATGTACAGAGTTCAGGAGTGCTCTATGTACAGAGTTCAGGAGTGCTCTATGTACAGAGTTCAGGAGTGCTCTATGTACAGAGTTCAGGAGTGCTCTATGTACAGAGGGCAGAGTTCAGGAGTGCTCTATGTACAGAGGGCAGAGTTCAGGAGTGCTCTATGTACAGAGGGCAGAGTTCAGGAGTGCGCTATGTACAGAGGGCAGAGTTCAGGAGTGCTCTATGTACAGAGTTCAGGAGTGCGCTATGTACAGAGGGCAGAGTTCAGGAGTGCTCTATGTACAGAGCGCAGAGTTCAGGAGTGCTCTATGTACAGAGGGCAGAGTTCAGGAGTGCACTATGTACAGAGGGCAGAGTTCAGGAGTGCTCTATGTACAGAGGGCAGAGTTCAGGAGTGCTCTATGTACAGAGGGCAGAGTTCAGGAGTGCTCTATGTACAGAGGGCAGAGTTCAGGAGTGCTCTATGTACAGAGGGCAGAGTTCAGGAGTGCACTATGTACAGAGGGCAGAGTTCAGGAGTGCACTATGTACAGAGGGCAGAGTTCAGGAGTGCTCTATGTACAGAGGGCAGAGTTCAGGAGTGCTCTATGTACAGAGGGCAGAGTTCAGGAGTGCACTATGTACAGAGGGCAGAGTTCAGGAGTGCTCTATGTACAGAGGGCAGAGTTCAGGAGTGCTCTATGTACAGAGGGCAGAGTTCAGGAGTGCTCTATGTACAGAGGGCAGAGTTCAGGAGTGCTCTATGTACAGAGGGCAGAGTTCAGGAGTGCACTATGTACAGAGGGCAGAGTTCAGGAGTGCTCTATGTACAGAGCGCAGAGTTCAGGAGTGCTCTATGTACAGAGCGCAGAGTTCAGGAGTGCGCTATGTACAGAGTGCAGAGTTCAGGAGTGCACTATGTACAGAGTGCAGAGTTCAGGAGTGCTCTATGTACAGAGGGCAGAGTTCAGGAGTGCTCTATGTACAGAGGGCAGAGTTCAGGAGTGCTCTATGTACAGAGCGCAGAGTTCAGGAGTGCTCTATGTACAGAGCGCAGAGTTCAGGAGTGCGCTATGTACAGAGCGCAGAGTTCAGGAGTGCTCTATGTACAGAGGGCAGAGTTCAGGAGTGCACTATGTACAGAGGGCAGAGTTCAGGAGTGCTCTATGTACAGAGGGCAGAGTTCAGGAGTGCACTATGTACAGAGGGCAGAGTTCAGGAGTGCTCTATGTACAGAGGGCAGAGTTCAGGAGTGCTCTATGTACAGAGGGCAGAGTTCAGGAGTGCTCTATGTACAGAGGGCAGAGTTCAGGAGTGCGCTATGTACAGAGGGCAGAGTTCAGGAGTGCTCTATGTACAGAGGGCAGAGTTCAGGAGTGCGCTATGTACAGAGGGCAGAGTTCAGGAGTGCTCTATGTACAGAGCGCAGAGTTCAGGAGTGCACTATGTACAGAGGGCAGAGTTCAGGAGTGCTCTATGTACAGAGGGCAGAGTTCAGGAGTGCACTATGTACAGAGGGCAGAGTTCAGGAGTGCTCTATGTACAGAGGGCAGAGTTCAGGAGTGCACTATGTACAGAGGGCAGAGTTCAGGAGTGCTCTATGTACAGAGGGCAGAGTTCAGGAGTGCACTATGTACAGAGGGCAGAGTTCAGGAGTGCACTATGTACAGAGGGCAGAGTTCAGGAGTGCTCTATGTACAGAGGGCAGAGTTCAGGAGTGCACTATGTACAGAGGGCAGAGTTCAGGAGTGCTCTATGTACAGAGGGCAGAGTTCAGGAGTGCTCTATGTACAGAGGGCAGAGTTCAGGAGTGCTCTATGTACAGAGGGCAGAGTTCAGGAGTGCTCTATGTACAGAGGGCAGAGTTCAGGAGTGCTCTATGTACAGAGGGCAGAGTTCAGGAGTGCTCTATGTACAGAGGGCAGAGTTCAGGAGTGCACTATGTACAGAGGGCAGAGTTCAGGAGTGCTCTATGTACAGAGGGCAGAGTTCAGGAGTGCACTATGTACAGAGGGCAGAGTTCAGGAGTGCTCTATGTACAGAGGGCAGAGTTCAGGAGTGCTCTATGTACAGAGGGCAGAGTTCAGGAGTGCACTATGTACAGAGGGCAGAGTTCAGGAGTGCTCTATGTACAGAGGGCAGAGTTCAGGAGTGCACTATGTACAGAGGGCAGAGTTCAGGAGTGCACTATGTACAGAGGGCAGAGTTCAGGAGTGCTCTATGTACAGAGGGCAGAGTTCAGGAGTGCTCTATGTACAGAGGGCAGAGTTCAGGAGTGCTCTATGTACAGAGCGCAGAGTTCAGGAGTGCTCTATGTACAGAGCGCAGAGTTCAGGAGTGCTCTATGTACAGAGGGCAGAGTTCAGGAGTGCTCTATGTACAGAGGGCAGAGTTCAGGAGTGCACTATGTACAGAGGGCAGAGTTCAGGAGTGCTCTATGTACAGAGGGCAGAGTTCAGGAGTGCTCTATGTACAGAGGGCAGAGTTCAGGAGTGCACTATGTACAGAGGGCAGAGTTCAGGAGTGCGCTATGTACAGAGTGCAGAGTTCAGGAGTGCTCTATGTACAGAGGGCAGAGTTCAGGAGTGCGCTATGTACAGAGTGCAGAGTTCAGGAGTGCTCTATGTACAGAGGGCAGAGTTCAGGAGTGCACTATGTACAGAGTGCAGAGTTCAGGAGTGCACTATGTACAGAGTGCAGAGTTCAGGAGTGCTCTATGTACAGAGTGCAGAGTTCAGGAGTGCTCTATGTTCAGAGTGCAGAGTTCAGGAGTGCACTATGTACAGAGGGCAGAGTTCAGGAGTGCTCTATGTACAGAGTGCAGAGTTCAGGAGTGCACTATGTACAGAGGGCAGAGTTCAGGAGTGCACTATGTACAGAGGGCAGAGTTCAGGAGTGCTCTATGTACAGAGGGCAGAGTTCAGCAGTGCACTATGTGCAGAGTTCAGGAGTGCACTATGTACAGAGGGCAGAGTTCAGGAGTGCTCTATGTACAGAGTGCAGAGTTCAGGAGTGCTCTATGTACAGAGTGCAGAGTTCAGGAGTGCTCTATGTACAGAGGGCAGAGTTCAGGAGTGCTCTATGTACAGAGGGCAGAGTTCAGGAGTGCTCTATGTACAGAGGGCAGAGTTCAGGAGTGCTCTATGTACAGAGGGCAGAGTTCAGGAGTGCACTATGTACAGAGGGCAGAGTTCAGGAGTGCTCTATGTACAGAGGGCAGAGTTCAGGAGTGCACTATGTACAGAGGGCAGAGTTCAGGAGTGCACTATGTACAGAGGGCAGAGTTCAGGAGTGCTCTATGTACAGAGGGCAGAGTTCAGGAGTGCTCTATGTACAGAGGGCAGAGTTCAGGAGTGCTCTATGTACAGAGCGCAGAGTTCAGGAGTGCTCTATGTACAGAGCGCAGAGTTCAGGAGTGCTCTATGTACAGAGGGCAGAGTTCAGGAGTGCTCTATGTACAGAGGGCAGAGTTCAGGAGTGCACTATGTACAGAGGGCAGAGTTCAGGAGTGCTCTATGTACAGAGGGCAGAGTTCAGGAGTGCACTATGTACAGAGGGCAGAGTTCAGGAGTGCACTATGTACAGAGGGCAGAGTTCAGGAGTGCGCTATGTACAGAGTGCAGAGTTCAGGAGTGCTCTATGTACAGAGGGCAGAGTTCAGGAGTGCGCTATGTACAGAGTGCAGAGTTCAGGAGTGCTCTATGTACAGAGTGCAGAGTTCAGGAGTGCTCTATGTACAGAGTGCAGAGTTCAGGAGTGCACTATGTACAGAGGGCAGAGTTCAGGAGTGCTCTATGTACAGAGTGCAGAGTTCAGGAGTGCACTATGTACAGAGGGCAGAGTTCAGGAGTGCACTATGTACAGAGGGCAGAGTTCAGGAGTGCACTATGTACAGAGGGCAGAGTTCAGGAGTGCTCTATGTACAGAGGGCAGAGTTCAGCAGTGCACTATGTGCAGAGTTCAGGAGTGCACTATGTACAGAGGGCAGAGTTCAGGAGTGCTCTATGTACAGAGTGCAGAGTTCAGGAGTGCTCTATGTACAGAGGGCAGAGTTCAGGAGTGCTCTATGTACAGAGGGCAGAGTTCAGGAGTGCTCTATGTACAGAGGGCAGAGTTCAGGAGTGCTCTATGTACAGAGGGCAGAGTTCAGGAGTGCTCTATGTACAGAGGGCAGAGTTCAGGAGTGCTCTATGTACAGAGGGCAGAGTTCAGGAGTGCGCTATGTACAGAGTGCAGAGTTCAGGAGTGCGCTATGTACAGAGTGCAGAGTTCAGGAGTGCGCTATGTACAGAGGGCAGAGTTCAGGAGTGCTCTATGTACAGAGGGCAGAGTTCAGGAGTGCTCTATGTACAGAGGGCAGAGTTCAGGAGTGCTCTATGTACAGAGGGCAGAGTTCAGGAGTGCTCTATGTACAGAGGGCAGAGTTCAGGAGTGCACTATGTACAGAGGGCAGAGTTCAGGGATGTTCTATGTGCAGAGTTCAGGATTGCGCCATGTACAGAGGGCAGGGTTTAGGGGTCTGCTGTGTACAGAGGGCAGGGTTTAGGGGTGTGCTGTGTACAGAGTGCAGGGTTTAGGGGTCTGCTGTGTACAGAGTGCAGGGTTTAGGGGTGTGCTGTGTACAGAGTGCAGGGTTTAGGGGTGTGCTGTGTACAGAGTGCAGGGTTTAGGGGTCTGCTGTGTACAGAGTGCAGGGTTTAGGGGTGTACTGTGTACAGAGTGCAGGGTTTAGGGGTACACTATGCACAGTGTGGAACCCAAACCCCCCCTCCCAAAGCTCCTTCATATCTCTTTCCTACCTGACCCGGCTCTAGCACCCCCCTATGTAGACCCCTCTGCCTCGCCGGGAGATGATTCTCCCTCTCAGATTCTGGAGATCTGTCCCCACCACGCCCTGCTAGGAGCGCTCGCAGGGATTGGTTAGTTCCTGACAGTGGGGAGCCGGAGCAGAGGGCGAGTGCCAGAGGGGGTGGACTAAAGTTCCAGCACAATGCGGCTCCAGACCTGGTGTAAGGGGCCACATGACGAGGCTTGAAGGGCCGCATCCGGCCCCCGGGCCTCGTGTTTGACATGTGATGATTTTTTTGGTGCTTGATGATTCGCGGTTGGCTCTCCCCGGCATCGCAATCTTCTCACGCATCACAGTGAACTTCCTAGGAGCCCGCCCCCTGCTGATCTCTGCTGTAATTGGACACAACACAAGTGTCAGTCAGTGCCCCTCGCAGCCGGGGTCGGTCAGTACAGCAGAGCTCAGAATGGGGGAGGGAGAAGCAGCACAAGGAGCTCATTAGTTTTGCTGCAGTGCTCACGTACTGACAACGGGCATGCTGATAGAAGGAGAGAGCAGAGTGATGAGCTCATCTTTCTGCCACTGTGCTGTGTCTATCAGCCTCTTGCAGTCCTCGTACAGCAGAGCCCAGACCGAGGGATGGAGAAGCAGCACAAGGAGCTAATCAGATGTGCTGCAGTGCTCATGTACTAATAAGGGGCATGCTGATAGGAGAGAGCAGAGTGACGGGGAGATGAACTTTTAGTGTCTTGTAGTCTCTGTGCAGCAGAACTCAGACACGGGAAGTGGTGGAGAAGCAGTACAGGGTGCTAACAAAGGGGCATGCTGATAGAAGGGGAGAGCAGAGTGACAGGGAGATAAGGGTATTAGCCTGCTGCTTCAGTCGGTCTGTTGTAATCCATGTACAGCAGAAACCAGACTGGGGGATGGAGAAGCAGCACAAGGAGCCAATCAGTTGTGCTGCGGTGCTCATGTACTAACAAGGAGACATGCTGATAGAAGGGGAGAGCAGAGTGACACAGCAGAGCTCAGACTGGGGGATGGAGAAGCAGCACAAGGGGGGAAATCAGTTGTGCTGCAATGCTCATGTACTAATAAGGGGACATGCTGATAGAAGGGGAGAGCAGAGTGACAGGGAGATCAGTTTATCAGCCTGCTGCTTCTATAATTTCCTTGCAATCCCTGTATAGCAGAGCTCCAAGTGGGGGATGGAGAAGCAGCACAAGGAGCCAATCAGTTGTGCTGCGGTGCTTGTGTACTAACAAGGGGCATGCTGATAGAAGGGGAGAGCAGAGTGACAGAGAGATGAGCTTATTGGTCCGCTGCTTCTCCTTTCACTGTCCAATAACAGTCTAGGGGAGGGACAAGGGGAGGGACAAGACCTGTAAGTGTTACTGAACTGCAGCAAAGGAAACTCTTCTGTCCTGCTGAACTGTGCGGCAGAGCTGTGTAAATCTCAGGGTTGGATGGACAGAAGGTCACCTCCCCCTGGCATGCCCTCACTTTGTACAACGCCGCGGAGTATGTCAGCGCTATCAGTCAATCTTCAGCCACTATTGCCGGGAGGATCCTTTGATCTGTAATACTAAATGCCGCCCTGAGGAGCCCCGAGGATGAATGCCAGCTTTGCCCGCTCTCCTCTGACCCGACACACGTCAGAGCGCCCCCCCCCTCCCCCCCCCCCGCCGACCACAGGACCGCACCGCCAGCGATCGCATATTTTAGGATCTTTTTCCGGGAATCCACGAGGGAGAGAAATATTTGTGTTTTGCGGGTTGGAAGCGGCCAGTTGGTGGAGACAGGTGACGGCGAATTCCTGGCTAGAAAAGAAACCGTCCGGCACGCCGATCATTCCACCCGGGGGGCTAAATATAAGACCCCCGTCACCCCCGTCACATGACCGCGTCACTCTACAATCCGGTACGCCGATCATTCCACCCGGGGGGCTAAATATAAGACCCCCGTCACCCCCGTCACATGACCGCGTCACTCTACAATCCGGTACGCCGATCATTCCACCCGGGGGGCTAAATATAAGACCCCGTCACCCCGTCACATGACCGCGTCACTCTACAATCCGGTACGCCGATCATTCCACCCGGGGGGGCTAAATATAAGACCCCGTCACCCCGTCACATGACCGCGTCACTCTACAATCCGGGACGCCGATCATTCCACCCGGGGGGCTAAATATAAGACCCCGTCACCCCCGTCACATGACCGCGTCACTCTACAATCCAGGACAGATCCGCACCTCCATCTCAGGAACCCGGCGCCCTCATCTCACCCCGGGACAGCGCCCGCCATGCTGCGCCATTCTGGAGACCTTCAAGGGCCAGTCCACAAATGACAATTCTACTCAAAGCCGGGGTCACCGCTCCTGGTTTAGTTCATAAGCTTCCTTAACCCCTTCAATACCGGGCACTTTACCCCCCTTCCTGCCCAGGCCAGCTTTCAGCGCTGTCACACTTTGAATGACAATTGCGCGGTCATGTGACACTGTCTTTTTGAGACAGAGCTTTCTTTGGGTGGGATTTAACCAATTCCCACCCGCCCACCGTATTGTCAAATGACAGGCGGCGGTTCTTGTTCTGAGGTGACGTCATCAGACGCAGCGCGGTGATCAGTAGTGCGCTCTGTCTCTGGGACACGGCACATCACCAATCTCGGTAAAGAGCCAATGACGCTGCTCTTTATCCATGTGATCAGCCGTGTCCAATCACATGTAAACACAGAACTGATGGCTATCGGCATTCCTCTCCTCACACTGACAGAGGGAGAGGAGAGCGGATCAGTGGCATCTCCTCACAGGGGAGATCTGCAGATAATCAGTGCCCATCAGTGCAGCCTCATCAGTGCCCATCAGTGCAGCCTCATCAGTGCCCATCAGTGCAGCCTCATCAGTGCAGCCTCATCAGTGCCCATCGGTGCAGCCTCATCAGTGCCCATCGGTGCAGCCTCATCAGTGCCGCCTCATCAGTGCCCTTCGGTGCAGCCTCATCAGTGCCCTTCGGTGCAGCCTCATCAGTGCCCTTCAGTGCAGCCTCATCAGTGCCCTTCAGTGCAGCCTCATCAGTGCCCATCGGTGCAGCCTCATCAGTGCCCTTCAGTGCAGCCTCATCAGTGCCCATCGGTGCAGCCTCATCAGTGCCCTTCGGTGCAGCCTCATCAGTGCCCTTCGGTGCAGCCTCATCAGTGCCCTTCAGTGCAGCCTCATCAGTGCCCATCGGTGCAGCCTCATCAGTGCCCTTCAGTGCAGCCTCATCAGTGCCCTTCGGTGCAGCATCATCAGTGCCCATCGGTGCAGCCTCATCAGTGCCCATCGGTGCAGCCTCATCAGTGCCGCCTCATCAGTGCCCTTCGGTGCAGCCTCATCAGTGCCCTTCGGTGCAGCCTCATCAGTGCCCTTCAGTGCAGCCTCATCAGTGCCCTTCAGTGCAGCCTCATCAGTGCCCATCGGTGCAGCCTCATCAGTGCCCTTCAGTGCAGCCTCATCAGTGCCCATCGGTGCAGCCTCATCAGTGCCCTTCGGTGCAGCCTCATCAGTGCCCTTCGGTGCAGCCTCATCAGTGCCCTTCAGTGCAGCCTCATCAGTGCCCATCGGTGCAGCCTCATCAGTGCCCTTCAGTGCAGCCTCATCAGTGCCCTTCGGTGCAGCATCATCAGTGCCCATCAGTGCAGCCTCATCAGTGCCCATCAACGAAGGAGAAAAATTACTTATTTACAACATTTTATAGCAAACTAAAGAAAAACAAATTTTTTATTTATTTTCACAATTTTCGGTCTTTTTTTTTTTTTTTTTTTTTTTTTTAGTAAAACCACCCCCACCCCCCCCCCACCCCCCCCCCCCCCGTGGTTTTAATACCACCAAAAGAAAACCCTATTTGTCACAAAACAATGATACAAATGTCCTCTGTGTAGAGTGTTACATGACCGTGTAATTGTCATTCAAAGAGTGACAGCGCCGAAATTTGAAAATTGGCCTGGGCAGAAAGTGTCCGGTATTGAAGGGGTTAATCACCATCGGGTTAGTGGTCCACTTTCTGTCCAGGTTTTTTTTCTGGCACCTTTTTGTTTACACCAACCAATCAATATCCGCTTATTGGGATTTTTTTTTTTTTTTTTCAAAGACATGTAGCAGAATTACATAAAGAAGAAGTGAGAATAGAATAATTTTTGAAGAAATTAGATTTTATTGGAAATGTTTTATAGAAGAAAGTAAAAAAAGTTTATTTTTATTTTTTTCAACATTTTTGGTCTTTTTTTTGTATAGCGCAAAAAAAAAAAAAAAAAAAAAAAAAAAAAACAGCAGTGATGAAATCCCTCCTATTTGTGTGGAAAAAATGATCTAATATTTCATTCGGGTACAGCGCTGCACGACCGCGCAATTACCAATTGAAGTAACGCAGTGCTGAATAGCAAAACGTGGTCTGATGCTGAAGTGGTTAATAAACGCATGTTTTTTTTATTTTGTTAATGTTGGTGCATTTATTACATTTTTTTTTTTTGCTTAAGCTGCGCTGGCCCTTTTAATGGTGGTGATCTTGAACAGGTTCAGACGTCTCCCGGACTATTTTTGAACCCGGACATTCTCTCTGCTCTTTATTTTGGGGAATTCCCGGGGACAAGGTGACCGTCAGCTGTGACATTCCGGAGGATTCCCGGCTTTCCGTAAAAATGGAAATCAGACGGCCGATAATGGAGGAGAATAATGAGCGGTCCCAGTTGTCACCGGCTATATTGGGGACTTGTCCTAAATTAAGACCCTCACAGGACCACCAAGAATGTCCTCCCCCCGACACCCGATAATGCCACCTACTGGCACCTGGCTCCTCCCCTCTCCCTTTCCTACTATTAGATTTAACCCCTTCAATACCGGGCACTTTCACCCCCTTCCTGCCCAGGCCAATTCTCAGCTTTCAGCACTGTCACACTTTGAATGACAATTACTCAGTCATGTAACACTGTACACAGAGGACATTTTTATCATTTTTTTCACACAAATAGATCTTTCTTTTGGTGGTATTTAATCATCACTTAAAAATGCTGCGCTATCAATGATAGAGCAGCGTTTTTAATGCGATTTTAGTAGTTTTACCGCTTGAAAGAGGATTTATTGGTTTATTATTGTTAGTGGCGGCTCACAGGACGTTCTACATAATATATTTAATCACCACTGAGGCTAAACAAACAAAGAGCTCAAATTTTGAAGGGGGGGAAAAAAAACATTTTTCATAGTTTGTTATAAAATTTTGCAAACAGGTAATTTTTCTCCTTCACTGATGAGGCGGCACTGATGGGTACTGGTAGGCGTGTCTGATAGGTGATACTGATGAGGCGGCACTAATGGGCACTGGTAGGCGGGTCTGATAGGTGACACTGATGAGGCGGCACTAATGGGCACTGGTAGGCGGGTCTGATAGGTGACACTGATGAGGCGGCACTAATGGGCACTGGTAGGCGGGTCTGATAGGTGACACTGATGAGGCGGCACTGGTAGGCGGGTCTGATAGAAGGCACTGGTAGGCAGCACTGATAGGTGGCACTGATGGGCACTGGTAGGTGGGTCTGATAGGTGACACTTATGATTCGGCACTGATGGGCACTGGTAGGCAGGTCTGATAGGTGACACTGATGAGGCGGAACTGATGGGCACTGGTAGGTAGCACTAATGGGCACTGGTAGGCAGCACTAATGGGCACTGGTAGGTGGGTCTGATAGGTGGCACTGATGATTCGGCACTGATGGGCACTGGTAGGTAGCACTAATGGGCACTGATGGAGGACACTAATGGCAGCACTGGTAGGTGGGTCTGATAGGTGGCACTGATGATTCGGCACTGATGGGCACTGGTAGGTAGCACTAATGGGCTCTGATGGAGGACACTAATGGCAGCACTGGTAGGCGGGTCTGATAGGTGACACTGATGAGGAGGCACTGGTAGGTGGCAGTGATGGGCACTGGTAGGTGGGTCTGATAGGTGACACTGATGAGGAGGCACTGGTAGGTGGCACTGATGGGCACTAGGGACTGCATGTGAATCGCACAGGAATGCTTCTTTGCGATGTGATTTAATTTTGAATGGGCTGAAATCGCACCGCAATGTAACAAAAGTAGTGCATGTTACACGGTGCGGTGTATTTGTGACCTGTGTTTGGGGGTGTCATTCACTTTAAAGTAACCCCTGCAGCAGATCGCAAAGGCGTTGTGATCTGACTGCGGCATGGGAAGCCACATGGGAACGCCGCTCTCCCGCACTGCATTCCTGTGTGTGATTGGCCCCAAGGCTAGGTTCACGTATGTTAACGCCAGGAACGCGCGCATCATTGCGCGCGCTACTCTTTAGCAGAGATGCAGGGTGCCATCATTTCTTAATGGCACCCCCATGCGCCCGTACCCGCGTGCATTTTTGCGCACACGAAACTGCATGGGGCTCGAGCATTATGCGGTTCCGTGCGGCACGTTTTAAAAAAGAGCCGGGGACTTTGTGCGCATGCACAATTGTGAACCTGGGCTAAGGCTCCATCCACATCACAAACAAACACAAGATTTACCAGCCAACCTGGGGTGGTGGAGGTTGGGGTGCTCGCCCCTTTTTAGGAAAGCTCCCTCCACATCTATGCAGGTGTAACGGTGCGCATGTGTTTTTGCACCATTTTATGTATGATGTTTAGGGCAGCCCATTCATTTCAATGAGCCAAACTATGTACAAAAATTACATCATTTCATGACCCTTTCTTTAAAAAAAATCACACCTCACTAAAATGCGTGGTATTTTGTGGCGCTCAGTACCAAGGGGCATTCAGGTGCCATTGAGACTTAATGGTACCACCGCATGCCGGCAAAAGTGATGTGCGTTTTTTGTTTTTTTTTTGGTTTTTTTTGTGTGCGTTGCAAGAATGGGCATTATTTTGCACACATTCCGGCAGCACATGAATGTAAATCTAGCCTTAGACCCCACTTTATGTTGTGACCTGCATAAGAACCTGCCCCATGCAAATCACAACGGACCTCACTTTGAGAAATCGGTACAAAAGCGTTTATTTTAATGCCATTGCCAAGCAGATAAAAAAAAAAAAGCCTAAAATCTATATATACACTAAAATAAACATCTGATCACTGGTCCCCTTTGGTCTGTTTATAAAAGTGAAACAAATCTGCTGATCCTGCCAAAAATCTAATAAGCTAATAACTTCCTGTGCTGCACTTTTATCAGTTGAGGACTACAGAACCCCATGTTATAGAGGTGAGTAGAAAGGGAGGTGTTCTGTTGTTCTAACACACTTCCTGTCCTAAGGTGACAACGCTGTGCTCCCCCCCACATAGCTTCTCCATGAGTGTTGTCGCCCTAGGACAATAAATGTGTTACTGGCAGGATCACCAGGTAAAAAATAAAGGACAACAAAAAAAAAAATGGAAAAAAAAAAAGAAAACTAATGCAGCCACCATGTCTAAGCATCAGAAACTAGCACAATTTCACTGTATGTTTTCAGATAGACCAACTCCTGTCTCCTCAGCTCCATCTAGTGGCCAACATGCTGAAATACCTCCAATAGGAAAATATACCTTATTTTGGCCACTAGATGGAGCTGATGATACAGGAGTTAATGTATTGGAAAACATACGGTGACATTCCAATCAGTTTGCTCGTAGAGGTGCACCGAATGGAAATTTTGGTACCGAAACCCAAAATTACAGTTAAAAAAAAAAAAAGATTTAATATAAAATATATATATAATTGTATTATATTTGAATTTTTAACCACTAAAGGACCAGGCCTATTTTTTTACACTTGGTGTTTACAAGTTAAAGTCCCAAACTTTTTCCATACTAGAAAATTGCCTAGAACCCCCAAACATATTTTATATATATATATATATATATATATATATATATATATTTTTTTTTTTTTCAGACACCCTAGAGAATAAAATGGCGGTCGTTGCAATACTTTATGTTACACCGTATTCGCGCAGCGGTCTTACAAACACAATTTACTTGGAAAAAATATACTTTTTTTTTTAATTAAAAAATAAAAAACCAGTAAAGTTAGCCAATTTTTTTTTTTTTTTATTGTGAAAGACAATGTTACACTGAGTAAATAGATACCCAACATGTCACGCTTCAAAATTGCGCCCGCTCGTGGGATGGCGTCAAACTTTGACACTTAGAAATCTCCATAGGCGACGTTTAAACATTTCTACAGGTTACCAGTTTAGAGTTACAGAGGAGATCTAGTGTTAGAATTATTGCTCTCGCTCTGACGTTCTCTGGCGATACCTCACATGTGTGGTTTGAACACCATTTACATATGCGGGCGTGACTTACGTATGCGTTCGCTTCTACGCGCGTGCGCGGCAGGACAGGGTGCTTTTTTACTTTTTTTATTTTTTTTATTTTACATTTTATTTTTTATTTTTAGAGAGAAAAGTGCAGCGCTGGACAAATACCACAAATGATGTGTGTGATATAACAATGAATCAATAACATGAATCAATAACATGAATCAATAACATACAAAAACAACTGATATTCAATAAATATTGATATTAGCATCAGATAAATGAAATAATAAAATCAGTTGATGGTGCAGATGAAAATGCCACAAAAACATAAATAGATATAAAATATTTGTGAAAAAAAAGTTCATAAAGTGAAATATTTTATTACTGCACATGAGTGCTCATATGGAAAACCAAAGTTCCTTCTGTAGTAACTTGTGTTCATCTGCTTCTAATTTCCCCTTTGCTGACCTTCACTGGTGACCCAAAACCATCGCATCTCCAGTAGACATCTATAGTGTTGGGTGATGGCGACCTCTAGTGGTAGAATGCTGGAACTAATGCGATCTTCTGTGACTTCAGCTGGAGAACGAGCTGTTAATGGAAGATAAATCACAACACCATAAACATCTGTTCCCGGTTTATCTGAAATATATATATATATATATATATATATATATATATATATATATATATATATATATATATATATGGGTTTATTTATAAGTCAGTGCAAATCTACATATACATAAACCTTCACCTTGTAAAAAAAACACCCCATTCAGTTGAATTAAGAAATGAAAGACACAACATTTGTATATAGATATAAAAAAAACATTATAAATACACTTAAAAAAATATGATCACATAGTCTCTGTTCTCAGCTTCATAAGCATCTTAGAGATCTGGGGGAGGGGACACAGCAGAACACTGATCTTCCCAGGGAATGGTCATGCAGAGGGTGGGGGGAGGTGGTGTCAGCACATGTTTGATCAATGGAGCATAGCAGGCTGAGTTCTAGAGAACTGACCACGCTGTGCTCTCATACTTGGTCAGTTTTTAATAGGAAAGCAGAGGGACTGGCAGGAACTTATTCATGAGAACACAGCCTATCCATCACTGGAGACCAGTGACATCACCGAGACCCTTCATATTCATGAGAACACAGCCTATCCATCACTAGAGACCAGTGACATCACCGAGACCTTTCATATTCATGAGAACACAGCCTATCCATCACTAGAGACCAGTGACATCACCGAGACCCTTTATATTCATGAGAACACAGCCTATCCATCACTGGAGACCAGTGACATCACCGAGACCCTTCATATTCATGAGAACACAGCCTATCCATCACTAGAGACCAGTGACATCACAGAGACCCTTCATATTCATGAGAACACAGCCTATCCATCACTAGAGACCAGTGACATCACCAAGACCCTTCATATTCATGAGAACACATCCTATTCATTCACTAGAGACCAGTGACATCACCGAGACTCTTCATATTCATGAGAACACAGCCTATCCATCACTAGAGACCAGTGACATCACCGAGACCCTTCATATTCATGAGAACACAGCCTATCCATCACTAGAGACCAGTGACATCACCGAGACCCTTCATATTCATGAGAACACAGTCTATCCAATCACTAGAGACCAGTGACATCACTGAGACCCTTCATATTCATGAGAACACAGTCTATCCAATCACTAGAGACCAGTGACATCACTGAGACCCTTCATATTCATGAGAACACAGCCTATCCATCACTAGAGACCAGTGACATCACCGAGACCCTTCATATTCATGAGAACACAGCCTATCCATCACTAGAGACCAGTGACATCACCGAGACCCTTCATATTCATGAGAACACAGTCTATCCATCACTAGAGACCAGTGACATCACCGAGACCCTTCATATTCATGAGAACACAGCCTATCCATCACTAGAGACCAGTGACATCACCGAGACCCTTCATATTCATGAGAACACAGCCTATCCATCACTAGAGACCAGTGACATCACCGAGACCCTTCATATTCATGAGAACACAGCCTATCCATCACTAGAGACCAGTGACATCACCGAGACCCTTCATATTCATGAGAACACAGCCTATCCATCACTAGAGACCAGTGACATCACCGAGACCCTTCATATTCATGAGAACACAGCCTATCCATCACTAGAGACCAGTGACATCACCGAGACCCTTCATATTCATGAGAACACAGCCTATCCATCACTAGAGACCAGTGACATCACCGAGACTCTTCATATTCATGAGAACACAGCCTATCCAATCACTAGAGACCAGTGACATCACCGAGACCCTTCATATTCATGAGAACACAGCCTATCCAATCACTAGAGACCAGTGACATCACCGAGACCCTTCATATTCATGAGAACACAGCCTATCCATCACTAGAGACCAGTGACATCACCGAGACCCTTCATATTCATGAGAACACAGCCTATCCATCACTAGAGACCAGTGACATCACCGAGACCCTTCATATTCATGAGAACACAGCCTATCCATCACTAGAGACCAGTGACATCACCGAGACCCTTCATATTCATGAGAACACAGCCTATCCATCACTAGAGACCAGTGACATCACCGAGATCCTTCATATTCATGAGAACACAGCCTATCCAATCACTAGAGACCAGTGACATCACCAAGACCCTTCATATTCATGAGAACACAGCCTATCCATCACTAGAGACCAGTGACATCACCAAGACCCTGCATATTCATGAGATCAAAGCCTATCCATCACTAGAGACCAGTGACATCACCGAGACCCTTCATATTCATGAGAACACAGCTTATCTATCACTAGAGACCAGTGACATCACCGAGACCCTTCATATTCATGAGAACACAGCCTATCCATCACTAGAGACCAGTGACATCACCGAGACCCTTCATATTCATGAGAACACAGCCTATCCAATCACTAGAGACCAGTGACATCACCGAGACCCTTCATATTCATGAGAACACAGCCTATCCATCACTAGAGACCAGTGACATCACCAAGACCCTGCATATTCATGAGATCAAAGCCTATCCATCACTAGAGACCAGTGACATCACCGAGACCCTTCATATTCATGAGAACACAGCTTATCTATCACTAGAGACCAGTGACATCACCGAGACCCTTCATATTCATGAGAACACAGCCTATCCATCACTAGAGACCAGTGACATCACCGAGACCCTTCATATTCATGAGAACACAGCCTATCCATCACTAGAGACCAGTGACATCACCGAGACCCTTCATATTCATGAGAACACAGCCTATCCATCACTAGAGACCAGTGACATCACCGAGACCCTTCATATTCATGAGAACACAGCCTATCCATCACTAGAGACCAGTGACATCACCGAGACCCTTCATATTCATGAGAATGTAACCTATCCATACTCACTTCTGACCCCTACATGGTGCACGTCACTCACTCCTGACCCCGCTGTGTGAGGTCATCCACCACAGTCCAATTAGGGTGAGGGAGTTTGGTCAATTGTGGACCTCTAAGGCAGAGAGTAAGGATGAGCTCCGGCGTGTTCGCATGGCGCACGTGCCGAGCCCGCCAGGAAGTCGGCACGGCGCAGCGCTAATCACAGGCAGGGAGACATTTCCCGATCTCTGCAGCCGTACATCGGGAAATGTCTCACTGCTTGTGATTAGCGCTGCCCCGTGCCGACTTCCTGGCGGGCTCGGCACGTGCGCCATGCGAACACGCCGGAGCTCATCCCTAGCAGAGAGTATGAGTACAGCCCTGCAGGAAGAATGCTTTGATCTGGGTGCCAGGAGCTGCAAAGAGAGGACTGCACTACTGCCGCATTATTAGGGGTAGGACTTCACCATACTGCACAGATGGGACCCTCTGCTCTACCTCTGTCTTCCCTCCTCTTCCACTGTTCTACCACCTTCCCCTCTGCCTACAAGTTGCCCCATCTGCAATACTTTGTTATTCTACCCCATCTGCTCAGCCTCCTGACCAGCAATGTAGGGGGCAAAGCAATGTATGATATATACAGTACTTGTTACTGCTGCCCTTTGTACACTATGTTGTACATTGCATTGCCCAGACTGCTGGTACATTACTTAGATCCGACCCCTACACTTTATCCGCTGTGTTGTGTATATAGTCCTGACCAAAGTGTATTTTTCTCAACAGTTGCTCATTGCTGTGCAGTTCTACTCTACTTCCTGACCTTCTTCTCTTTACCCTGCCTCTCTGTCCTACCTCCCGACCCTCTGCTGTACCTCCCGACCCTCTGCTGTACCTCCCGACCCTCTGCTGTACCTCCCAACCCCCTGCTGTACCACCTGCCCCCCCCTGCTCTGCTCTATTCCCTGACCCCTGGTCTACATTCTAACCTTCTACTCTATATCCTGCCTCTCTACCGCCTGCCCCTCTGCTGTATCTCCTGCCCCTCTGCTGTACCTCCCGACCCCCTGCTGTACCACCTGCCCCCCCTGCTCTGCTCTATTCCCTGACCCCTGGTCTACATTCTAACCTTCTACTCTATATCCTACCTCTCTACCTCCTGCCCCTCTGCTGTACCTCCTGCCCCTCTGCTGTACCTCCTGCCCCTCTGCTGTACCTCCTGACCAGCAATGTACAGGGCCCTATGATGCATACACATTTCTGCTGCACTCTGTAGTGTACATTATGTTGTACATTGCATTGTCCAGACTGCTGGTACATTACAGAGACCTGACCCCGGCACTCTATACAGTATGTTGTGTATTACATAGTCCTCATATTTTTTATTTTTTTTTTTTATCAACAGTTGCTCGTTGCTCTGCAGTTTGCAAATCAATGATCGTTCTTCTGTAAGTTGGGCTCAGACAAAGTGTTGGTTCTCTGTGAATATTTCGTTTTATTGTATTTATTGGTTTATATAAGGGAGACTCTCACTCCTATCACAGTAATTATGGAGTATTTGTGGATACGAGGACTGCAGACTATGTACAGTGTATACAGTATGAAGGTGAAGTGGTTGTAAACCCTTTAGCTGGCCACACATTATACAATTTTTTTTTTTTTTATTTTTTTTTAGATTCACCAAAACCCATACAATACGAGGCTGAGCCTTAACGCTTTCAGTTTGTGTGCAATCAGGCCGGCCCTCGCACTACATGCAGTACTTAAAGGTAAATCCTAAAGGAAATTGAATAAGAAAATTGTACAATGTATGGCCAGCCTTCCATATCCCCAGTGAAGTGACTGGCCTCAGGCGATACACGGAGATTAAAAACAATCCTTCTACGTAAGTTGTACCTGTTTATCTGCTGCTTCCTCTTCTCCATCTCTGTTCAAAGTCCAGAGTTTTTTTACAGGATCTCTCAGCTCTGAAAAGCAGGGGGTGGGGAGCTGAAGTTACACTCGGTGAGGAGAACTCTGAGAGCTGATTGGAGGGAAAGGATACCCCCCCCTTTCACACAGTAACAGAGCGGAGACTGTCAATCACAGGCTGTGTCCTCTCCTGTCACCTTTTTTCTCTTGATGGAAAACTGAATGACACTTCGTGCTCTGGACTGAGACAAGTACACACTATAGAGGGATATGCTTTGTTCATATTTCGTGTCTGGGATTTACAACCACTTTTAACCTTTAAGCCACACCCATTATTTAGTGTAGTTTAGCCACACCTATTTTCCCACGTCCAAAGTTTGAAGGTATGCCTTGGGATGCTTCTCCCATTCCCACTCTGAGCTCTGCTGTACAGGGACTGATATATGGCCACATCAGGTACTCCAGCTTCATATTTTACTATGGGTGTAACATGAAATATGGTAACATTTCCAAGGCCCCCCCCCTTCTCCCCTTTACCTGAATCGCCACATCTATTCACAGAGATCTGAGAATGGAGGACTACATGTCCCATCTGCCACCTCGGCACATGGACCACAATGGAGCATAGAATCGGCGACCTCCCCGCACTGGTAAACTTTTTAAAAACAAGAAGTCTGTAGCATCGTATGGACCTGGGGCTGGAGGTCTGCAGGAGCCTGGGCATTGCACGTCTGGGGCAAGGGCCGTAGGTACAAAGCCTGGGTCTGAGAAAATAAAAGTGTCTAATATAAATGAAACGTAGGATTTCAAGGGTACAAAAAAAAATATCAGTCCAAAGAAAGAAAGTCCGAGCTTGAGTGCAATATAGTGGCAGGAATCCTGCTAACCAGGTGCTTCAACTTCCGACGTGTACCGCCACCTTGAACGTGTGAAAGTCTCACCAGAGCCAGTGGACTCTTTAACCTCCTCCCGCTCGCCGTATAGTAGAATGATGGCGGACGGGATCTCCTCTGGTTCTGGGACATAGTCATATGATGTTGCCCCATTGCCACCAAATAGTATTGGGACGGCTGCTTTTTAGACGTGCACTGACAAAAAATGTGTGTGTTTTTGTTTCATTCGTTTTTTGGTTTTTTTTTTGCTTTTTTTTGGAAAATTCTAAAATTCAAAAATTCAGAAATTCAAAAATCCGATAATTCGAAAATCCGAAAAAAAGAAAGAAAATCAGTAAAATTCAATATAATAACTAACTAATAATAACTATTAAATGATAGGTGTTGGAATTTCCTTTCAAATTTGGCTGTTAGTGATCGTAACGAATACGAATTTATGTGAAGTTACGAATTATCCGAAATAACGAATGCCGCATCTAAACAAATGGAATTGGAACAAATTAATAATAATGATAAAAAGGTATTATTCTTATTATTGTTATTATTATTATTATTATTAGATTGATATGTTCCATTCTTTTACATACGGCATTCGTTATTTCAGATAATTTGTAACTTCGGATAAATTCGTACTCGTTACGTTCACTAACAGACAAATTTGAAAGGAAATTCCAATACCTATAATTTAATAGTTATTATTTCAGATTTTCAGGTATTCGGATTTTTATTCTTTTGAATTCTCAGATTTTCATTCTTATTTTCGGATTTTAGAATTTCCGAAATTTCCAATTTCTGAATTTTCAGAGATGTAAAAATTCGGAAATCCGGAAATTAGTTAAAAAACGAATTCGGGACTAAACAAATTGCACGTCTACTGCCTTTACACACACATGAACTTTAATGGCATCCAAATCTTATATATACTGTGTATATGTGTGTGTGTGTGTATATATATATATATATATATATATATATATATGTGTGTGTGTGTGTGTGTGTGTGTGTTTTGATAGTGTTTTCTAAGTATTTTTATTTGCAAACAAAAAGTGTCAGAAAAAGGCCGGTCTCCAAGTGGTTAATTTTATTTATTTTTTCTCAAAATGTTGACTACGCCATTGAACAAAAAAAGCACATAATGTTGTAATAATAAATACAGAGCTGAATTAACTTGTATCTTTATTTATTTTTTTTTATTTGCCTAGAGTTCAGCTTCAACCGTCACTTTAGAACCTAAACTATTCTGGACCAGGTCCTTTGAACTCTGAGTTATACGGCATTTTTTAGAAGTGATTCAACTTGCACTTGTATCCTTACTCCCATTATTACAAGAATGGATTCCAATGATCTCATAGAAGAACTGAACTGCTCCATCTGTCTTGATGTTTATAAGGATCCCGTAACCCTTAGATGTGGACACAGCTTCTGCCGGACCTGCATTGATCATGTGCTGAATAAACAGGAGGTGACCGGAAACTATTCCTGTCCGGACTGCAGGGAAAAAATTCTGGATCGTTTTGCTCTGTACAGAAACATAACCCTCCGTAACATCGCCGAGTGTTTTCTCACCGCTCGGCCAGATCAGGAGGAGACCGGGGTCTTCTGTACTTATTGTGACTCTCCTGTTCCTGCTGTGAAGACCTGTCTGCTGTGCGAAGCTTCTCTATGCGGCAAGCACTTAAAAAAACACAGCAAGTCACCGGAACATGTCTTGGTGGATCCCACCGTGTCCCTGGAGAACAGAAAATGTCCCACTCACAAAGAGGTCCTCAAGTACTACTGCACCAAGGACTCTACCTGCATCTGTGTCACCTGTTGCTTGGTTGGAGAACATAGGGGACACAAGGTGGAACCAATGGATGATGCATCTGAGAAGAAAAAGAAGAAACTGAGAACCGTTCTAGAGGAACTGACCTCAAAGAGGGAGCAGGCCGAGAGAGAAGTCCAAACCCTTCAGAGACACAACAAAAAAGTGCAGAGAGAACTGACCAGTGAAACCGAGAGGATCGCCACCCTTTTGAGAGACCTCAGAAAACAGATGGATGATCTGGAGAAGAGGGTCTTGTCGGAGATTAGCAGGCAAGAAGAACAGATGTCACTGTCCATCTCTGAGAAGATCCAGCAGCTGGGAATCAAGAAGGGTGAGCTATCCAGGAAGATGTTGTACATTGAAGAACTGTGCAACACCAAAGATTCACTGGCGGTCCTAAAGGAACAAGAATGGGAAATGAATGACCTTCCTACTCCTGAGGAATTAGAACATCAGGACACAAAGAAGGACGGTACCTTTCTCTGTAATGCTGGTGATCTGGATAAGAATCTGATCTCACTAACTCTGCATTCAGGTTTATCTAATATGGTATCACGCCTAAAGAAGGAGATCCACATAGAAGAAGCTCTTGACATATTGTTGGATGTCAACACAGTTGCCAAATTTGTCCAAATAGATGATGACCTGAAAAGGGCGTGTTATTCGAAGAACCAAGAACACCCAGATTCACCGGAGAGGTTTGAGGATTGTCAGGTCTTGAGCACAAAGAGCTTTTCATCGGGGCAGCATTTCTGGGAGGTGGAGACCAGTAAGATGGGAAGTTGGATGATAGGGGTGGCCTATGCCGGTATAGAGAGGAAAGGGGAGCACTCCTACATCGGGAACAATGACAAGTCTTGGTGTTTGTGCAAAACTAATAAGAAATACTCCGTGATGCATGATGGTAAAACTATCCAGTTACCTGACAAATTTTCTTCCCAGAGGATAGTGATCTGTCTGGATTATAAGGCCGGGTCCTTATCCTTTTATGAGCTCGGGGATACCGTCAGACCCTTATACACCTTCACCTCCACCTTCACCGAGCCCCTCTACCCTGCATTCTACATATGAGATGAGTGGTTAAGAATCAGAAGTTAGGTGCGTTCTGATGATATCGGTTTCCATTTGTTGTCAGATTATGCATTCTATGTGCAGATAACTAAACAAAGCAGAGATTTCCTAATGGGTAACTATATCTTTAACAAAATAAAGCCTAAGCCTGCCCCTTTTCTCTGCTCATGAAGCTCTTATAAAGACCAACCTGAAAAAAATTGAGGTAAAAGCTGGCCGAGCTCCTCCGCCCCTTACCTTTTCTTACTTCCTCTACCTTTCTAATCTTTTATATAGCCGACAGGGAGGTGCAAAGAGTGATGTTAGAGTGTCTGTTGGAAAAAAAAGCACACCGAAGGGTTCAAACTCCTAGTGCATTACCAAAGAGTTTAAAATTTAATATAAAATAAATATAAAATTAAAGAACAAAAAGCCCAATCCGTACTCCCAAAAAAATGGGAAATATATAGGCGTAGTAATACGCCAAATCGCGATCCAGTGTGGGTGCCACGTGGCCTGGCCTGAGGCACCACTGCATTGGCAAGCGGACGTGTTTCGGGGGTATACACCAAATCATGATCCAGTGTATTGTGGTCTGACTTTTGACGCACCACTGCGTTGGCAAGCTGACGTGTTTCGGGGGATGCACCCCCTTCCTCAGAGCCAGCGCTGATGAAGGGGGTGCATCCCCCCCGAAACTCGTCAGCTTGCCAACGCAGTGGTGCATTAGGTCAGGCCACGTGATACCCACACTGGATTGTGATTGGGTGTATTACTACGCCTATATATTTCTTATTTTTGGGAGTACGGATTGGACTGTTTGTTCTTTATACTGATAAACCTTTGGTAATGCACTAGGTGTTTGTGTGTGTTGTTTTTTGTTTTTTTTTTACAGTTGCCTACTAGATTCCTCCATCTAATATTGAGACTTCATGGAAATACTCTTAAGTACTGGAGGTGTGCCAGGGTGTCACTTGAGCGACAGCTCTGGGGCCGCTGATATCACATCCAAGATAGCGGTACCATCAGCAGTCTCGGGGCTTTTGTATGTCCTCACAATGGAGGCTTTTACAGGACAATAATATGCCGAAGAGACGTTAAATACACAAATACTTCTTATGGGAAAATCAAAAGCATGCAAGGAGAGAGCGCCTCTTAAAACCCATTTGTTCTTTACCCGCTGGCTCCGTTCACTGCTGCCAGGTGCAAAAGCCCCAGTAGAGCAAGTCTCGATCGCTGTACAATCACCAAGCGTAGAAAAGGGGGTGGGGACTGCACGCTGTACATGTCAACCAAGTCATTTAAGTCCTAAGATCGGCTTCAGCAAAACCTCGTCCCATATACCTCGTCCCCCACTGACGCGTTTCACCCCAATAGGGCTTTATCGTAAAGGGCTCAACGATTAAGTCCAATCGGTGTGAAATGCAGCAGAGGGACGAGGTCTAAGGGAGGAGATTGAACTGAAGCTGATCTTAGGACTTGAATGACTCAGTTGATGTGTATAGCGTGCAGCCCCCCCCCCCCCCCTTCTACACTTGGCGGAAAATTGTTATTAAAAAGGACTGGTGACTGGGCTTCCCTTTTAATTTTTTTAGAGACATTGTCACTTGGCTCATTCAATGAAAATAAACAAATTCTGTGTAAAACCCGACCCCCTCTGACCTACAGATTTGCACCTCCCCCCACTACTCCCCACTGTTCCTTCCTTCGTTGCACTTGGAACAATACCTGGTGCTTTCAGATGTAGGGAGCATGATGCCGCAGTGCTCCATGTAAATAGTTTTTATTCGTTTAGAAACTTTTTTTTTTTTTACTATGGTTGTGCGTTCCTAAGCAGTCTCCCAATACAATTCTATGACCTGGTCGACTTTCTAAAAAAACAATGCACTCCCTGTGTGGCTGATATGGTGAACAGTCACATACACTTGAATATTGTAAAGCAGCGGACTCTGTACTCCAACAGATGTCAAGTCCAAATAAGTTTATTGTAAATAATCCAAGACATCACAGCTCAACACAAGCAAGGAATATAGATGTTAACGCGTTTCAACTTTTTATGACTAAGCGCATATTGTGTGAAACGCGTTAGCTCAAAGCAAGCAGGGAACATAGAGGTTAACACGTTTCAACTTTTTATGACTAAGCGCATATTGTGTGAAACGCGTTAGCTCAAAGCAAGCAGGGAACATAGAGGTTAACGCGTTTCACACAAGTAGTAGTCATAAAAGTTTAAATGCGTTACCATCTATGTTCCCTGCTTGTGTTGAGCTGTGATGTCTTTGGATTATTTACAATAAACTTCATTGGACTTTCCATCAATTGGAGTGCGGTCAACCTCCTTACGAAATATCCAAGTGTATCTGAACCGAACCTTCTAGTATGGGGGGAGGGGCAGCAATGTATTGAGTAGGCAGACCTTCAGCGGTGTCTGTATATTATTTTACGTTTTGGCCAATAGTCAGTGAGTAGGGGGTCATTGTAGTGGGTGATCTATTCTGCCCCTAATGGATCGTTTTACATTTATAGCCAAACTCCAGGCAGTAACAGAAGCAATAAATATGTCTTTATCCACCTTCAGCTGGTAAATTCTCTATCACCCATTTTTTTTTCATTTAAGCACAAGACAGTATTATTTACTCCGTGCCGCCACATCCAACGCCCCGTAGTCTTTGGTGCTGGAATGTGAGCGAGTTTTCCTATGCAGAAGGACCAGGGGCTCCACCAATAGGATGGGACGTGGCCATTGGTCTTCCAATGTACATGAAGATGGGGGCAGGGCCAAAAATGGTCTCCTTTCCGTAATTTTATATAAAAATGACCTTCGGGGAGAGTCCAGGACCAAGCATAGATTTTATTATTTTTTTTTGCAAATGATAGATACCCTTTGAGGTTTTTTTTTTCTTTAATTGTTCATTGAAGTTATGAGGTTCCCAATTTCCAGAAGTTGATGTTATTTCTCACACCAGTCTACAAAGAGACTTCCATCTGCTGATCACATGAGGACCATCCATTATCAGAGTTCTCCTTCAGAAGGGTCCTACAACTCTGCCCTGTAGTCAGAATTTTTTGACAGTTAACTTACTATTTCCAGTTTTTTCAGTCCAGCCGGGGTACTTTGTGCTAATACACTATATTACCAAAAGTATTGGGACGCCTGCCTTTACACACACATGAACATTAATGACATCCCAGTCTTAGTCCGGAGGGTTCAATATTGAGTTGGCTCCGCCATTTGCAGCTATAACAGCTTCACCTCTTCTGGGAAGGCCGTCCACAAGGTTTAGGAGGGTGTCTATGGGAAGGTTTGACCATTCTTCCAGAAGAGCATTTGTGAGGTCAGGCAATGATGTTGGATGAGAAGGCCTGGCTCACAGTCTCCGCTCTAAGTCATCCCGAAGGTGTTCTATCAGCAGGGCAGCCATCAGAAATTGTGGAGCCCCTTATGCAGCTTTAGGCCTGACCACCAGCATTCCCCAGGGTCCCGCACACTGGCCGTCCCACCAAGTCCTTCAGTGCCTCAGCCCCCCTCACACCTGTCTGTTCTCAGCTCCCCTTCACACCTGTAAGCTCTCAGCCCCCTCACACCTGTAAGCTCTCAGCCCCCTCACACCTGTAAGCTCTCAGCCCCCTCACACCTGTACGCTCCCAGCCCCCCTCACACCTGTACGCTCTCAGCCCCCCTCACACCTGTACGCTCTCAGCCCCCCTCACACCTGTACGCTCTCAGCCCCCCTCACACCTGTACGCTCTCAGCCCCCTCACACATGTCTACTCTCCGCCCCCCTTCACACCTGTATGCTTTCAGCCCCCATTCACACCTGTACACTCTCAGCCCCCTCACACCTGTATGCTCTCAGCCCCCCTCACACATGTCTGCTCTCAGCCCCCCTCACACCTGTATGCTCTCAACCCCCTCACACATGTACACTCTCAACCCCCTCACACCTGTACACTCTCAACCCCCTCACACCCGTACGCTCTCAACCCCCCTCACACCCGTACGCTCTCAAGCCCCTCACACCCGTACGCTCTCAAGCCCCTTACACCTGTACGCTGTCAGCCCCCCTTCACACCTGTACTCTCTCAGCCCCCCTTCACACCTGTACTCTCTCAGCCCCCCTTCACACCTGTATGCTCTCAGCCCCCCCTCACACCTGTACGCTCTCAGCCCCCCCTCACACCTGTACGCTCTCAGCCCCCCTTCACACCTGTATGCTCTCAGCCCCCCCTTCACACCTGTATGCTCTCAGCCCCCCCTTCACACCTGTATGCTCTCAGCCCCCCCTTCACACCTGTACGCTCTCAGCCCCCCTTCACACCTGTACGCTCTCAGCCCCCCTTCACACCTGTACGCTCTCAGCCCCCCTTCACACCTGTACGCTCTCAGCCCCCTTTCACACCTGTACACTCCCAGCACCACTCACGTGTTTATATGACATGCACGTACACACACACACACAGAGACATGTACACAGACACACACACAGCCCCTCCCCCTGCACAACAGCCCTTACTTGTAAGGTGGTCCTAGTCCCAGCTCTTGTTTCCACATGCAGAGGGGTGCTGGCCAGAGCCTCCCCGCCTTCCCACATCCCTGCCAGTCAGCCGGGCTGGATCCAGATGCTGGGGCCACTTACAAGTGTATGGGCTGTACCCCCCTGATGGCGGCCTTGTCTATATCGGGTTGAGGTCAGGACTCTGTGCAGGCCAGTCAAGTTCCTCCACCCCAAACTCGCTCATCCATGTCTTTATGGACCTTGCTTTGTGCACTGGTCCAAACCATTTGGTGGGGGGGGGGGATTATGGTGTGTGTGTGGGGGGGGGGGTTTTCAGGGGTTGGGTTTGGCCCCTTAGTTCCAGTGAAGGCGTCAGCATACCAAGACATTTTGGACAATTTCATGCTCCCAAATTTGTGGGAGGAGTTTGGGGACGGCCCCTTCCTGTTCCAACATGACTGCCCACCAGTGCACAAAGCAAGGTCCATAAAGACATGGATGAGCGAGTTTGGGGTGGAGGAACTTGACTGGTCTCCACAGAGTCCTGACCTCAACCCGATAGAACACGTTTGGGATGAATTAGAGTGGAGACTGCGAGCCAGGCCTTCTCATCCAACATCAGTGCCTGACCTCACAAATGCTCTTCTGGAAGAATGGTCAAACATTCCCATAGACACCCTCCTAAACCTTGTGTACGGCCTTCCCAGAAGAGATGAAGCTGTTATAGCTGCAAAGGGCGGAGCCAACTCAATATTGAACCCTACGGACTAATAGGGCGTACACACGATCGGACATTCCGACAACAAAATCCTAGGATTTTTCCCGACGGATGTTGGCTCAAACTTGTCTTGCATACACACGGTCACACAAAGTTGTCGGAAAATCCGATCGCTCTAAACGCGGTGACGTAAAACACGTACGTCGGGACTATAAACGGGGCAGTGGCCAATAGCTTTCATCTCTTTATTTATTCTGAGCATGCGTGGCACTTTGTGCGTCGGATTTGTGTACACACGATCGGAATTTCCGACAACGGATTTTGTTGTTGGAAAATTTTATCTCCTGCTCTCCAACTTTGTGTGTCGGAAAATCCGATGGAAAATGTCCGATGGAGCCCACACACGGTCGAGAATTTCCGACAACACGCTCCGATCGGACATTTTCCATCGGAAAATCCGACCGTGTGTACGGGGCATATGACTGGGAGGTCATTAAAGTTCATGTCCGTGTAAAGGCAGGTGTCCCAATACTTTTGGTAATATAGTGCATGTATTCTAGTAGTTCCTGCACATCCATGATGCAATCTTCTTAGGATTCATCAGAAATGCTTATGTTTTCTGCAGGAAAAATTTGTACCACAAATGGATTTAACCTGCAGATACTTCTTGAATAATAAATACAGGCAACAAGCCAAGAGTTCTCTGTCTCTAATGGAAGGTGCCAATCCAGGGCAGGATCCTGAATGTGGGGCTCTCCTATCACCGGCTCTAATACTAGTGTACAGCCTGGGAGTCAGTCAATGGCGGCAGCTTCCATCAAAGGCTTTTCTCATAGGCAGATCATGTTTAGGGCAGATTTTCTCTCCCTGACTTTGAAGATACACCTTTACAGTATATAATATGAATAATATATAATATTTTATAATAAAGAGTTCTTCTTCATACATAACTTCCCTACACAGATAATATAATTCTGCTGCGTTATCCATTGTATGCATGCAGTAGATTCATTGGAAGCTCCATTCTCCCCTTACATGTTTTGTAAACGCGCACAAAATTGCGTGGGTTTTTTTTTTTTTGTTTTTTTTTGCACATGTTTACAAAATGTGCTAAAATACTAGTTGCATTTGTGGTGCCATTCATTGTTGATGGCACCCGAAACGCGTCAAGCCGATGTGTGTTTTTACAAGAGCAAAAAAAAAAAAAACGCGCAAAGCTCAACGTGGCAAAAAGAGCCACTTTTGTTGTGCATTGAAATGAACGGACTGCCCCCTATGCGTGTCACACAAAAATAGGTTTGAAAAATGCTATTTGTATAAAGGGGCCATAAAGTGTAATGATCAGTTGACTGTCGGGGCGGCCATGTTGAGTAATGGTCTGCAGAGCCCGGAGTTCCCACATTCACTGAGCTTTATGACATGGAATTGGAAAGTTAAAGGGCGGCATCAAAAACTGTTCGTTTGTTTCATTGTTTTTTTTTTCAGGACATTTATGGTATCGCTTTACATGACATCACTTTACACCTTCCTATGTGACCAATGAGGGCGCTGTCTGGTCAGCCCTGGCAGGAAGATACTGGTGATGCCACCCCTGGGCCACCCCTAATGCTTTCTAGGAAGCAACTGTCTGATGTTTGTTTTGCTGATCATGTTGCTGTATTTCGGCTTTTTTCTCTGTTTGTATTTCCCTGATGTATCTTTGTCATGCAATTTTGTTAATGTTCAATAAAAGCATTTATTGACAAAAAAGTGACCTTGGATATTGGAAAGTGATATTTTGTTAACCCCTTGCCACCCAAGACAATTCTGGCATTCCTCTCCTACATGTAAAAATCATAATTTTTTGCTAGAAAACTACTCAAAACCCCCCAAATATATTTTATTTATTTATAGATAGAGAGAACTAGAGAGAGAGAGAACGAGAGAGAGAACGAGAGAGAGATAGATATATATAGAGAGAGAGACAGAGATATATATATAGAGAGAGAGAGACAGAGATATATATATATATATATATATATATAGAGAGAGAGAGAGAGAGAGATATAGAGAGAGAGAACTAGAGAGAGAGACAGAGATATATATATATATAGAGAGAGAGAGATATATATATAGAGAGAGAGATATATATATAGAGAGAGAGAGAGAGAACAAGAGAGAGAGAACGAGAGATATATATATAGAGAGAGAGGGAACGAGAGATAGATATATAGAGAGAGAACTAGAGAGAGATATATATATATAGAGAGAGAGAGAGAGATAGATATATGGAGATAGAGAGATAGATATATGGAGATAGAGAGAACGAGAGAGCGAGATAGATATATATATAAAGAGTGAGAGAGAGAGAACGATGTATATATATATATAGATAGAGAGAGAGAGAGAGATATATATAGAGAGAACTAGAGAGAGAGATAGATATATATATAGAGAGAGAACGAGAGAGAGAGAACGAGAGAGAGAGAGATAGATATATATAGAGAGAGAGAGAGAACGAGAGAGATAGATATATATATATATAGAGAGAGAACGAGAGAGATAGATATATATAGAGAGAGAGAGAGATAGATATATAGAGAGAGAGATAGATATATAGAGAGAGAGAACTAGAGAGAGAGATAGATATATATATATAGAGAGAGAGAGAGATAGATATATATATATAGAGAGAGAGAGAGATAGATATATATATATAGAGAGAGAGATAGATATATAGAGAGAGAGAACTAGAGAGAGAGATAGATATATATATAGAGGTATATATATATATAGAGAGAGAGATAGATATATAGAGAGAGATAGATATATATAGAGAGAGAGAGACAGATATCGATATATCTCCACTTCAGCCCCGGAAGAATTGGCTGCTCAATGATCAGCCCATTTTTTGCGATGCGGCACTGCGTCACTTTAACTGACAATTGCACGGTCATGCGACGTTGTACCCAAATAAAATCTACGTCCTTTTTTCCCCCACAAATAGAGCTTTCTTTTGGTGGTATTTGATCATTTCTGCGGTTTTATTTTTTTGTGCTATAAACAAAAAAAGAGCGACAATTTTGAACTTGTACTTTTTACTGTAATAAATAGCCCCAATTTTTTTTTTTCAAAAAAAAGCTATTTTTTTCTTTAGGCCGATATATACTCTTCTACATATTTTTGGAAATAAAAATCTCAAAAAGCGTATACTGGTTGGTTTGCGCAAAAGTTATAGCGTCTACAAAAGAGGGCATAGATTTATGGCATTTTTATTATATATTTTATTTTTACTAGTAATGGCGGCGATCAGCGATTTTTATCGGGACTGCGACATTATATCGGACACTTTTGAACCTTTTTGGGTCAATTGACAATTATACAGCGATCAGTGCTATAATACTGCACTGATTACTGTGTAAATGTCACTGGCAGGGAAGGGGTTAACACTAGGGGGTGATCAAGGGGTTAAGTGTGTTCCCTATATGTGTGTTCTAACTGTAGGGGGAGGGGACTGACTATAGGAGATGATAGATCGTGGTTCCCAGCTTGTATGAACTCACGATCTGTCTCTCCTCACCTCACAAAACTGGGATGTGACTGGTGCACGCAATCGCGGGTCACGAGCATCGGCACCCCCGCTGTGCAGTGGGCGCACGCGTGCACCTGCTATGCTACTTAAAGGGACAACATATAGCTACGACGGTTCGCGGGATCGTGCCGATCTGCCGCAGTATAATGACGGCAGCTGGTCGGCAAGTGGATGTGTGTGTGTATGTATGTATGTATATATATATATATATATATATTATATATTATATATATATATGTATATATATGTATGTGTGTATATATATATACACAGACATACATTTTTTTTTTTTTAAGTAAAGACCTCAGGGGAAAAAATATGGTGGTCATTGCAATTTTTGTATGTCATATTTGCGCAGCAATTTTTCAAATGCTATTTTAAAAATTAAAAAAAACACTTTCGTGAATTAAAAACAAAACACAATATTTACACCAATTTTTTTTCTTTTTTGTATAATGTGAAAGATGATGTTACGACAAGTAGATACCTAACATGTCACACTTTAAAATTGCGCACACTCGTGGAATGGCGCCAAACTTCGGTACTTAAAAATCTCCATAGGCGACACTTAAAAAATGTGTGTTACAGAGGAGATCTGGTGCTAGAATTATTGCTCTCGCTCTAACATTCGTGGGTGATACCTCGCATGTGTGGGTTGAACGCCGTTTACATATGCGGGCACGACTTGCATATGCGTTCGCTTCTGCGTGTGAGCATGAGGGGACAGGGGCACTTTTACATTTTTTTTTTTTTTATTATTATTGTTTTATTTTATTTTTATTTTTACACTTATTTCCCTTTCATTTTTTACATTTTTTTAAATCACTTTTATTCCTATTACATCGGAAACATCCCTTGTAATAGGAATAGGATATGACAGGTCCTCTTTATCGAGATATCTGAGGTCTATAAGTCCTCACATCTCTCTGGGTCTCATGGGGTGGGGGGGGTGCTTGCCATGTTGATAGGGACAAGGGCCTCATCCCCCACAACCATGGCCAGGGCGGGGGTCTTATTGGA
The DNA here is from genome assembly GCA_037953035.1 of Aquarana catesbeiana. NCBI lineage: Eukaryota > Metazoa > Chordata > Amphibia > Anura > Ranidae > Aquarana > Aquarana catesbeiana. The sequence goes on from JBBHAA010003726.1 coordinate 80,501, forward strand.
ATCTGGGCCCCCAGATCCCGCCCCCCCATGTGAATGGGTAGGGGTAGTAGTACCCCTACCCATTCACCAAAAAAGTAATAAAAACACAGACTGTTTTTGACAATTCCTTTTGTAAAAAATAAAAAAACAATGTCCCCGATTGTAAATCCATCGTCAATCGCACCACCCACCGCACCCGCCGCTATTGACAATGGATTTGCATTGGCGGGGACACTATTAAAAAAAAAAAAAGGAATTGTCAAAAACTGTCTCTGTGTTTTTATTACTTTTTTACACTTACTGATGAATGGGTAGGGGTACAATGTACCCAATACTCATTCACATGGGGGCCCAGATCAGACCCCCACAACCACCAGCCACAGTTGTGGGGGTGAGGACCTTGTCTTCCCCCCCTTTCCTGACCTGCCAGGCTGCATGCTGGGATAAGGGTCTGGTATGGATTTTAGGGAGGACCTCACACTGGTTTTAATTTTGGCGTGGGGTTCGCCTTAAAATCCATACCAGACCTGAAGGGCCTCTGCTTCAAGGCTGGATGTGTTGTGCGTTCAGAGATGGTATTCTGCATACCTTGGGTGTAACGAGAGGTTATTTGAGTTACTGTTGTCTTTCTATCATCTGGAACCAGTCTGCCCATTCTCCTCTGACATCAACAAGGCATTTTCCTCCACACAACTGCCGTTCACTGGATATTTTCTCTTTTTCCCACCATTCTCTGTAACCCCGAGAGATGGTTGTGTGTGAAAATCCCATAAATACTCAGACCTGCCTGTCTGCCACCAACAACCATGCCACGTTCAAAGTCACCGAGATCCCCTTTCTTCCCCATTCTGATGCTCGGTTTGAACTTCAGCAAGTCGTCTTCACCACGTCTAGATGCCTAAATGCATTGAGTTGCTGCCATGTGATTGGCTGATTAGCAATTTGTGTCACCGAGCAATTGAGCGGGCGTACCTAAAAAAAAAAGTGGCCGGTGAGTGTAAATTTCATTTGGGTACAGCACTGCATGACCAAGCAATTGCCAGTTAAAGTAGAGCAAAAAATACCTTGGTCATGAAGGGAGTAAAACCTTTCGGAAGTCAAATGGTTAAAGACTGTTTGCTGTTACCAACACAGCAGGCTGGTGATCTTGGGCTCCACAAAATATCACAGGGAAAGGAGGGATTTGGCTCCAAGAGAGGGCCGGTACCTCCAAATGAGGGACGATCGGGAGCTTTGCCTGTAGCAGAACCTCCAAATGAGGGACGATCGGGAGCTTTGCCTGTAGCAGAACCTCCAAATGAGGGACAATCGGGAGCTTTGCCTGTAGCAGAACCTCCAAATGAGGGAGGATCGGGAGCTTTGCCTGTAGCAGAACCTCCAAATGAGGGACAATCGGGAGCTTTGCCTGTAGCAGAACCTCCAAATGAGGGACAATCGGGAGCTTTGCCTGTAGCAGAACCTCCAAATGAGGGACAATCGGGAGCTTTGCCTGTAGCAGAACCTCCAAATTAGGGACAATCGGGAGCTTTGCCTGTAGCAGAACCTCCAAATGAGGGACAGTCGGGAGCTTTGCCTGTAGCAGAACCTCCAAATGAGGGACAATCGGGAGCTCTGCCTGTAGCAGAACGTCCAAATGAGGGACAATCGGGAGCTCTGCCTGTAGCAGAACCTCCAAATGAGGGACAATCGGGAGCTCTGCCTGTAGCAGAACCTCCAAATGGGGGACAATCGGGAGCTCTGCCTGTAGCAGAGGCTTTAGAAACAAAGCCGCTCCCCGCAGTGCTGAGCTCTGAGTCACATTCCATTTTCGATAAGCGATTCAGCTTTCACTTTCATTCTTCCTCCATTATTACGATGGCGTCTGCTGATGTGAGAGAAGGTCTGAACTGCTCCATCTGTCTTGACGTTTATAAGGATCCCGTAACCCTTAGGTGTGGACACAACTTCTGCCGGGTCTGCATTGACTGTACGCTGGATAAACAGGAGGCGACCGGAGGCTATTCTTGTCCGGACTGCAGGCAAAAGATTCAGGATCGATCATCCCTGTACAAAAACATAACCCTCCGTAACATCGCCGAGTGTTTTCTCACTGCTCGGCCAGATCAGGAGGAGACCGGGGTCTTCTGTACCTATTGTGACTCTCCTGTTCCTGCTTTGAAGACCTGTCTGCTGTGCGAAGCTTCTCTATGCGGCAAGCACCTAAAAAAACACAGCAAGTCACCGGAACATGTCTTGGTGGATCCAACCACGTCCCTGGAAGACAGAAAATGCCCCAACCACAAGAAAATCCTGGAGTATTACTGCACCGAGGACTCTACCTGCATCTGTGTCACCTGTTGCTTGGTTGGAGAACATAGGGGACACAAGGTGGAACCAACGGATGACGCATCTGAGAAGAAAAAGAAGAAACTGAGAACCGTTCTAAAGGAACTGACCTCAAAGAGGGAGCAGGCCGAGAGAGAAGTCCAAACCCTTCAGAGACACAACAAAAAAGTGCAGAGAAAACTGACCAGTGAAACCGAGAGGATCGCCACCCTTTTAAGAGACCTCAGAAAACAGATGGATGATCTGGAGAAGAGGGTCTTGTCGGAGATTAGCAGGCAAGAAGAACAGATGTCATTGTCCATCTCTGAGAAGATCCAGCAGCTGGAAATCAAGAAGGGTGAGCTATCCAAGAAGATGTTGTACATTGAAGAACTGTGCAACACCAAAGATTCACTGGCGGTCCTAAAGGAACAAGAATCAGGAATGAATGACCTTCCTAATCCCGAGGAATTAGAACATCAGGACACAAAGAAGGACGGTACCTTTCTTTGTAATGCTGGTGATCTGGATAAGAATCTGATCTCACTAACTCTGCATTCGGGTTTATCTAATATGGTATCACGCCTAAAGAAGGAGATCCACATAGAAGAAGCTCTTGACATATTGTTGGATGTCAACACAGTTGCCAAATTTGTTCAAATAGATGATGACCTGAAAAGGGCGTGTTATTCGAAGAACCAAGAACACCCAGATTCACCGGAGAGGTTTGAGGATTGTCAGGTCTTGAGCACAAAGAGCTTTTCATCGGGGCAGCATTTCTGGGAGGTGGAGACCAGTAAGATGGGAAGTTGGATGATAGGGGTGGCCTATGCCGGTATAGAGAGGAAAGGGGAGCACTCCTACATCGGGAACAATGACAAGTCTTGGTGTTTGTGCAAAACTAATAAGAAATACTCCGTGATGCATGATAGTAAATCTATCCAGCTATCTGACAAATTTTCTTCCCAGAGGATAGTGATCTGTCTGGATTATAAGGCCGGGTCCTTATCCTTTTATGAGCTCGGGGATACCGTCAGACCCTTATACACCTTCACCTCCACCTTCACCGAACCCCTCTACCCCGCATTCTACATATGGGATGAGTGGTTAAGAATCAGAAGCTAGATTGGTTAAAGTAAGGGGTCCATCATATAAACATTTATTGTAATATATCTATTATCTAGGCAGTCATTGCACAAATGTCGAAAGTAGACATGTGCACGGCCAAAATTCTTTTTTTTTTTTTTGTTTTTAGTTAATTTTTTTCGTTTTTCGGATCATTCGTTATGATAAAAATTCATTATTTCCAATAAATTCAGAAAAATTCTAATTAGGTACGTTCCATTCTTATAGATACTGTGTTTCGGTCATTCTTGAATTTTGAATTCTTGAAAATTTGAAAGGAAATTCCAATACCTATAATTTATTAGTTTATAAATATTATTATAGTTTGTTTTTATTATTATTATTATTATTATTTATTATTAATAAATAATAATTAAAAAACTATAATAATGCCTAATAATTTGTTTCCTTCACTAACAGCCGAATTTGAAAGGAAATGCCAATACCTATAATTTTTTAGTTTATAACTATTATTATAGTTTTTATTATTATTATTATTATTATTAATAATAATAATAATAAAAAACTATAATAATGGTTACTAAACTTAATAATTAAATTATAATAGAAATCAACCGAATGTTTGTTTTTTGTTCTTTCGAATTTTCGTTCTTTCGAATTATCGTTCTTTTCGGAAATTTGTTTTCTGGAAAAATTTGTTAAACGTTTATCCATTAATTCCAATTTTTCTGAAATTAACGAATATGCAGAATTTTGACGAAAAACTAATTAGGAACGAAAGGAATTGCACATGTCTAGTCAAAAGCGTTCGTGCAAGTTGAACGAAATGTCCAGTAATTTTTCTAAGAGAATAATGCCTCTATCATCAGCTCCATCTACTGTCCAAAATGTATTCTTTTTGAGAAATACCACATGTTGACCACTAGATGGAGCTGACCACCACCTTTACTGAGCCCCTCTACCCTGCATTCCACATATAGGATGAGTGGTTAAAGTGTTACTAAACCCACAACAGTAAAATCAGTGTGTATATGCAGAAGCTTGCTTGTTAATCCTGCACATTGTGTAAAAAGGCTCTTTAATCCTGTCTTCTCTGCTCCTCCCCTTCTTCCACAGTCCCGAATCCATTTGCTGATAAAACAGATCCTTGGGGGGACTTTGCACATGCTCAGTTTGGTGTGAATTTCTTAAGAGTTTTTTTTGTGAAGGTGCATGTGCTCAGCACAGGGTAGGGCTGCACGATTCTGGCTAAAATGAGAATCCAGTTTTTTGTTTTCTTTTGCTTTGAATAAAGATCACGATTCTCGCGGTGTAACATTTCACATTATAGAAAAAAATTGGGCTAACTTTACTGTTTCGTTTCTTTTTTAATTCATTAAAGTGTATTTTTTCCAAAAAATAAAGCATTTGAAAGACCGCTGTGCAAATACAGTGTGGCATAACTTTTTTCAACAACTGCCATTTTATTCTCTAGGGTCTCTGCTGAAAAAAAATATATAATGTTTGGGGGTTTTAAGTAATTTTTTAGCAAAAAATACTGAAGTGTCAGAAAAATGTTTAGTCTTTAAGTGGTTAAACTGCCCTCATCTACAGACAGAAGTTTATTCCTTTGATCTAAAAAGAACAAAATGTTACAATGTTTCTCTTTATCTCCACCCAAGAATGTTGTGATAAACTTGTCAGTCGGCCTGTTTTTTATTTTTTTGGACAGCTGTCAGCAGTGAACAGAGAACTCTCTGCAATGAATCGAGGAAATGCTGTGTTAAGATCGGGAGGGGGTAGAATCATGATCTCGATTCTTTAACAATTAATCATGCAGCTCTAACTCAAGGCCAATCAGCACTGTCCAGACAGAGGGTCAGGGGTCCTGCAGCCTCATAGGACAGTCAGAGGAAAATGAAAACTTCTTCTACAAGCTTTAACCAGACACTGGTAGAAGTCACAAGACTGCTATATACTGCTGATGATAAAAGGTATTTGTAAGTTTATATTTACTAAAATAATTGCATTTCCATTTTCTGTGTACTGTGGGAAAGCAGATCTAGTGACTGCAGAGTCCTGGGGAGATCAGATATAGTGACTGCAGGCTCCTGGGGAGATCAGATATAGTGACTGCAGGCTCCTGGGGAGAGCAGATATAGTGAATGCAGAGTCCTGGGGAGATCAGATATAGTGACTGCAGGCTCCTGGGGAGAGCAGATATAGTGACTGCAGGCTCCTGGGGAGATCAGATATAGTGACTGCAGAGTCCTGGGGAGACCAGATATAGTGAATGCAGGCTCCTGGGGAAATCAGATATAGTGAATGCAGAGTCCTGGGGAGAGCAGATATAGTGAATGCAGGCTCCTGGGGAGATCAGATATAGTGAGTGCAGGCTCCTGGGGAGATCAGATATAGTGAACGCAGGGTCCTGGGGAGAGCAGATATATTGACTGCAGGCTCCAGGGAGAGCAGATATAGTGAATGCAGGCTCCAGGGAGAGCAGATATAGTGAATGCAGGCTCCTGGGGAGATCAGATATAGTGAATGCAGGCTCCTGGGGAGATCAGATATAGTGAATGCAGGCTCCAGGGAGAGCAGATATAGTGAATGCATGCTCCAGGGAGAGCAGATATAGTGAATGCAGGCTCCTGGGGAGACCAGATATAGTGAGTGCAGGCTCCTGGGGAGATCAGATATAGTGAATGCAGGCTCCTGGGGAGACCAGATATAGTGAATGCAGGCTCCTGGGGAGATCAGATATAGTGAATGCAGGCTCCTGGGGAGATCAGATATAGTGAATGCAGGCTCCTGGGGAGACCAGATATAGTGAGTGCAGGCTCCTGGGGAGATCAGATATGGTGAATGCAGGCTCCTGGGGAGACCAGATATGGTGAATGCAGGCTCCTGGGGAGATCAGATATAGTGAATGCAGGCTCCTGGGGAGACCAGATATAGTGAGTGCAGGCTCCTGGGGAGATCAGATATAGTGAATGCAGGCTCCTGGGGAGACCAGATATAGTGAGTGCAGGCTCCTGGGGAGATCAGATATAGTGAATGCAGGCTCCTGGGGAGATCAGATATAGTGAATGCAGGCTCCTGGGGAGATCAGATATAGTGAATGCAGGCTCCTGGGGAGATCGGATATAGTGAATGCAGAGTCCTGGGGAGAGCAGATATAGTGACTGCAGGCTCCTGGGGAGATCAGATATAGTGACTGCAGGCTCCTGGGGAGATCAGATATAGTGAATGCAGGCTCCTGGGGAGAGCAGATATAGTGACTGCAGAGTCCTGGGGAGATCAGATATAGTGACTGCAGGCTCCTGGGGAGATCAGATATAGTGAATGTAGGCTCCTGGGTTTAGTAACACTTTAAGAATCAAAAGCTAGATTGGTTAAAATAAGGAGTCTATTATATAAACATTCATTGCACAAATGACGAAAGCATTTGTGCAAGTTGAACGAAATGTTCTGTAATTTTTCTAAAAGGATAAAAGATTCTAACTGTGGGGGGGAGGGGACTAACTGAAGGAAGAGAGAGATCGCTGTTCCTGATCACTAGGAACAGCAGACCTCTCTTTTCCTCCCCTGTCAGAACGGGGATCTGTCTGTTTCCTTTGACAGATCCCTGTTCTGGCTCTCTTTCAAGCGATCGCAGGTGGCCGGCAGACACCTCCTGCATTCTGGAGGAAGGAGCACAGGGAGCACCTTTTTGCACGGCAGCGGTCAGTCTGGGGGGGAGGGGGAGTGTTAGATGGACTAATAGATTTAAATACACCAACAAACTGAAGGTGAACTGTAGCTCACATTTTATAAGCAGTTACAGTTTTGTTCCTTTTGGGATAAAGGTTTTACATAAAAGCTGATCATTGTAAGTACCTCCTGTCGGTGGTAAATGTTTTGTCTCAACCCTGTAACTGCTACATCTGCAGGAGAGCATGTTCCTGTTGAAAAACAACAGACCTACTGGCCAGATCACCTGCTGAAAACAAAAGAAAGAAAGCCTAAAAAAAAAGGAAACTAATGCAGCCGTCACATCTAAGAATTGGGAAGCTGCAATGTAAGAAAGGTTTGCTTTTGGGTCTAATATTGCTTTAGGTTGCGACTGTGCAAGAGGAAAAATGTGGGACTTTGAGTGAAACGTGCGGCAAGACATGTCTCCATCCCTATATCATAGCAAAGAGGGGGGGGGTTCCGGGACTTTAAATGAGGTGGGTGGGAGTGGCTAAATGATAAGTCGGTTTTGAAAAGGATACCTTTTATTGTCAAAAAGGATCACAGCATAACATAAATGCAATGAGTACATATCCCAATCACATGTTAAAAATCCATGTATGGTGAAAACAATAATGCAGCATGGCAGGCCCATAATATGGTGAGTGGATAAGATCTTCCATGTGGAAACAAAATAAGATCACAGAAATCTAGTACATACAGTATATTAGAATCAATAAATCATCTACAGAATGGGTGCTTCCAGTAATTCCGACGCGTTTCGTCAATATGAAATTACACTCTTCAGGGGCAGGCGCACTTGGGCCTACAACAAAACATGAATAAGTCAATATGTACCATGTGTAAATGGTATAACTGCGCTAACCCAATAAAATAAAGTAAAATGGCAAGCAGCTACACTAGAATGTGACTAAAATTCGAATAGGATCATGTGAAGAATGCAGCCCTAAAACAAAATATATATATAAAACACATATGTGTGAACTAACAGAGTTCAGTGATGAAAAGGTTTGATCCAGTTCATTGTGTATGTGAAAAAAACATAAAAAGATGAGATGGATGACAAATCTAATAAGACTGAGGAAATCCTCCGACATGCGATTGGTCTAATAATGGCTCTTGAAGTGAAGAAGGTGTAAACACTCTTACCGGATCAGGTGGATTCCAATGCCAATGACACCAAATCAAACAGGCTTAAGGATCCAGATGGGTGGTTCTCCCAGGTGGTGATAGGGGTCCTAGATCTCCAAAGGTGTTTCCTCTAGACTGGAACAGCTGTGATGATGTCCACCGGACCGAGGAAAACAACACATATAGTGGGAACGTCCAGATCTCTCATGGAACCAAAAAGGTATGGGGAAAAAAAATATAGAATGCTCCGATGGTGCAGATCAGAAAGGTACATTTATTGGAACCAACCAATATACAATGGTATAAAAAGTGATCACATAAAAGATTATAAAAGCAATGTAGGGAACAAAGAGCCTTTTCCAACGCGTTTCGTCCAATTTGGACTTCTACAGGGGTCCAAATTGGACGAAACGCGTCGGTCAAGGCTCTTCGTTCCCTACATTGCTTTTATGATCTTTTAGGTACCATGGTTGAAACCATATGTGGGAGAAGTATATACCTATAGGGAGAGGGATGTAAACTCATCCCTATGGATACCGACCCTGTAGCGCCTGAGCCTGTGCATCCAGACAGGGAGGTATCGTTCCCGGGAGCCGAGGTTGGAACCCGACATTGAAAAGACTGGGAGCGTACGATGATCCCAACAAAGATGAGAAACACATAACCAAATGGTGGTAGGTGTGGGTTCAAATTCTAGAAATTAGTTACAATCGGTGCATTGTAAATACGTATTGTAGTGTACCACTACTGAAGTGTAATATAATAGAGACCCAACACCACAAGCCAAATAAAGGATAGGAGTCTGATATAATAGATGAACTAGAGGGACTAAAGCCTGAGTAAAGATGTGGGTTAAAAAACCATCATGAAAGGAAATGGAAATGGGGGGGGGGAGGGAAGAAAAAAGTGTGAAAAAGGACAACTACTAAATACTAACGGGACATAGGTTTAAAAAAGGTGAGCAAATAATTATGGGGACAGACCATATTGGCCCCATAAAGAATGAGGAAGGACATCTGGTTACAAAGGTTGGGGAGATGGCGAAGGTATTGAATTTATTCTTCTCCTCAGTCTTCACAAGGGAATCGGGGGGCTTCAGTAACCAAAACTGCAGTGTTTATCCTCAGGACACAACACAGGAAGCACCTCCATGGTTAACCGCTTGTCGACCAGCGCACGCCGATTTTTACGTCGCCAGAATGGCACTTGTGGGCAAAAGGGCGTACAGGTGCGTCCCCTTTAAGCAGCGGCACTGCGGGCACGTACGCACCCGCCACATTCTCTGTGACCGCGGTTCCCACGGGCCCGATGTCCGCCGGGTGCCCGCGATCGTGTCACGGAGCGGCAGAACGGGGAGATGCTTTTGTAAACAAGGCATTTCCCCGTTCTGCCTTGTGTCATGACAAAGATCACTGGTCCCTGTCATCGAGAGCAGTGATCGCTGTCATGTGAGGTGTAGCCCCTCCCCCCCACAGTTAGAATCACTCTCTAGGACACACTTAACTCCTTCATCGCTCCCTACTGGTTAACCCCTTCACTGCCAGTGTCATTTACACAGTAATCAACGCATTTTTATCGCACTGATCGCTGTATAAATGACAATGGTCCCAAAATAGTGTCAAAAATGTCCGATGTGTCCGCCATAATGTCGCAGTCCTGATAAAAAAAACGCAGATCGCCGCCATTAATATGAAAAAAAAAATCATAATAAAAATGCCATAAAACTATCCTGTATTTTGTAGATGCTATAACTTTTGCGCAAACCAATCAATGTACGCTTATTGTGATTTTTTTTTTTTTTTTTACCAAAAATATGTAGAAGAATACATATTGGCCTAAACTGAGAAAAAAAAATACATATCGGCCTAAACTGAGAAAAAAAAAATTATATATATATTTTTGGGGAATATTTATTATAGCAAAAAGAAAAAATTTTGCGTTTTTTTTTTTTTTTTTTTTCAAAATTGTTGCTCTTTTTTTGTTTATAGCGCAACGAATAAAAACCACAGAGGTGATCAAATACCACCAAAAGAAAGCTCTATTTGTGGGAAAAAAAGGATGTCCATTTTGTTTGGGTGTGATGTTGTATGACCGCGCAATTGTCAGTTAAAGCGACGCAGCGCCGAATTGCAAAAAGTGCTCTCGTCAGGAAGGGGGTAAAATCTGAAGCGGTTAACAGAGGACAGAATTAAAATTAGACTTGGGAAACTTAACATTAATAAATCACCGGGACCAGATGGCTTGCATCCGAGGGTACTTAGGGAACTCAGTCAAGTGATTGCCAGATCGTTGTTCCTAATTTTTACTGACAGTCTACTGACTGGAATGGTACCAGCTGATTGAAGAAAAGCCAATGTAGCACCAATATTTAAAAAGGGCCCAAAATACATCCCTGGGAATTACAGAGCAGTTAGCCTAACATCAATAGTATGTAAACTCTTGGAGAGGATGATAAGGGACTATATACAGGATTTTAGTAATAAGAACGGTATCATTAGCAGTAATCAGCATGGATTCATGAAGAATCGTTCTTGCCAAACCAATCTATTAACCTTCTATGAGGAGGTGAGTTGCCATCTAGATAAAGGAAGGCCCGTAGACGTGGTGTATCTGGATTTTGCAAAAGCATTTGACACAGTTCCCCATAAACGTTTACTGTGCAAAATAAGGTGCGTTGGCATGGACCATAGGGTGAGTACATGGATTGAAAACTGGCTACAAGGGCGAGTTCAGAGGGTGGTGATAAATGGGGAGTACTCAGAATGGTCAGGGGTGGGTAGTGGGGTTCCCCAGGGTTCTGTGCTGGGACCAATCCTATTTAATTTGTTTATAAACGACCTGGAGGATGGTATAAACAGTTCAATCTCTGTATTTGCAGACGATACTAAGCTAAGCAGGGCAATAACTTCTCCGCAGGATGTGGAAACCTTGCAAAAAGACCTGAACAAATTAATGGGGTGGGCGACTACATGGCAAATGAGGTTCAATGTAGAAAAATGTAAAATAATACATTTGGGTGGTAAAAATCTGAATGCGATCTATAGACTGGGGGGAGAACCTCTGGGGGAATCTAGGATGGAAAAGGACCTGGGGGTCCTAGTAGATGATAGGCTCAGCAATGACATGCAATGCCAAGCTGCTGCTAACAAAGCAAACAGAATATTGGCATTAAAAAGGGATTAACTCCAGCGATAAAACGATAATTCTCCCGCTCTACAAGACTCTGGTCCGGCCGCACCTGGAGTATGCTGTCCAGTTCTGGGCACCAGTCCTCAGGAAGGATGTACTGGAAATGGAGCGAGTACAAAGAAGGGCAACTAAGCTAATAAAGGGTCTGGAGGATCTTAGTTATGAGGAAAGGTTGTGAGCACTGAACTTATTCTCTCTGGAGAAGAGACGCTTGAGAGGGGATATGATTTCAATTTACAAATACCGGACTGGTGACCCCACAATAGGGAGGAAAGTTTTTCACAGAAGAGAGTTTAATAAGACTCGTGGCCACTCATTACAATTAGAAGAAAAGAGGTTTAACCTTAAACTACATAGAGGGTTCTTTACTGTAAGAGCGGCAAGGATGTGGAATTCCCTTCCACAGGCGGTGGTCTCAGCGGGGAGCATTGATAGCTTCAAGAAACTATTAGATAATCACCTGAATGACCGCAATATACAGGGATATGTAATGTAATACTGACATATAATCACACACATAGGTTGGACTTGATGGACTTGTGTCTTTTTTCAACCTCACCTACTATGTAACTATATGTAATTACCTGATATAGTGGTGAAAAATCTATTTGTATGTGGTCCATGTTAGTGCGGTGAGGGAAAGGATGTGCTGCCTGGTGGAAAGGCTGACAGTGAATGGGACCATTATATGTGCACAGAGTAACCAGCCGGCTCCACAGAGGTGCAACAATTAGGGAAGGGGAACATACCTGCCAGAGGGACGTCCGCCGCTCCTCAAGCTAGGCATATTCCCACCCGCGTGTTGACGCTGATGGGAAAACACAAACACCGGTGCCAAAACGCCAAATGACATCACACGCATGGTGTGGAGGTGTGGTGCCAATGCCAGGAGAGACCAGCCTGCCTAGTCCTCCACAACAGCAGATGCTGATAGGGAGGGAAAGGTGGGGGTGGGGCTCTCACTGGCATCGCAATTCCCGGGTAATGACAACAAAACACAGCCCAACATATCCAGATCACAGCAGACTGAAGGGGGTCCATCTCTGGCCTGGGATTGTCATAGACTTTGAAGAAAATATGTCAAAGAAGCCTACATTCAGAGGCAGACCAGGACCAGCCTTGCCCTGTATATACAGTATATATTATACAATTGTACATGGTCACAGACTACCTAATAGACACTCCACGCACCTCCATCCCTAATATGGTTTATAAAAGAGAACAAATTTGGGACTTTGAGTGAAACATGCGGGAACACATGTCTCCATCCCTATATCAGCTCCCGGGAATGATACCTCCCTGTCTGGATGCACAGACTCTACAGCAGGGGGTCTCAAACTGGCGGCCCCTCCAGCTGTTACGGGAACTACAAGTCCCATCATGCCTCTGCCTGAGTCATGCTTGTAACTGTCAGCCTTGCAAAGCCTCATGGGACTTGTAGTTGCGCAACAGCTGGAGGGGCCGCCACTTTGAGACCCCCTGCTCTACAGGCTTGTAAGTATCCATAGGGATGAGTTTACATCCCTCTCCCTATAGGTATATACTTCTCCCACATATGGTTTCAATCATGGTACATATTGACTTATTCATGTTTTGTTGTAGACCCAAGTGCACCTGCCCCTGACGAGTGTAATTTCATATACACGAAACGCGTTGGGCTTACTGGATACACCCATTCTGTAGATGATTTATTGATCCTAATATACTGTATGTACTAAAATTCTGTTATCTTATTTTGTTTCCACATAGAAGATCTTATCCACGCACCATACTATGGGTCTGCCATGCTGTATTATTGTTTTCACCATACATATGATTGTGATATTTACTCATTGCATTTATGTTATGCTGCGATCCTTTTCAAAAGCGACTTATCATTTAGCCACTCCCACCCACCTCATTCACAATCCCCCTCTTTCCTATGTTGACCTTTATTTTGCTGATAATGTTCTGTTGGCTTTCTTTCTTCCTTCCTATTTCTCTGCTGTTGTATTTTTATCATGTGATTTGTTAATATTTAATACAAAATTTATGTGCCAAAAAATAAAATTACTCAGAAGTTGGATTTTTTTTTTTAAACTTAAAGAGAAACTTTGATTTTATTATTTTAGTTATTATTATTTTTTTTACATATAATGTAGCTGCGGACTTACCAGTGCCCGGGGGACAATGCTGTGTCCCTACCGCAGCCAGTTCTTCTTACTGCTGAGGGGCCCCAGTGCTGCCATCTTCAATGTGGGAGCTGGCTGTGGTTAACGGAGGAACTATTTAAAAATGGAACAAAGTCTTTACCAAGTAACTGTAGACCTGTTAGTGTAACTTTTATAGTCGGGAAGATACCAGAGAGTTTAATAAAAGACCACATAGACGAGTTCTTGCTGGAAAATAATATTTTAAGCAACAGACAGCATGGATTCATGAAAGACAGAAGTTTTCAAACAAATCTTACTGTGGACGTGGTATACCTGGACAGAGGGGTGGCTGTGGACGTGGTATACCTGGACAGAGGGGTGGCTGTGGACGTTGTATACTTGGAAAGAGGGGTGACTCTGGACATGGCATAATTGGGCAGAGGGGTGGCTGTGGATGTGGTATACTTGGACAGAGGGGTGGCTGTGGACATGGTATACTTGGACAGAGGGGTGGCTGTGGACGTGTTATACTTGGACAGAGGGATGGCTGTAGACGTGTTATACTTGGACAGAGGGGTGACTGTGGACGTGGTATACTTGGACAGAGGGGTGACTGTGGACGTGGTATACTTGGACAGAGGGGTGACTGTGGACGTGGTATACTTGGACAGAGGGGTGACTGTAGATGTGGTATACTTGGACAGAGGGGTGACTGTGGACGTGGTATACTTGGACAGAGGGGTGACTGTGGATGTGGTATACCTGGACAGAGGGGTGGCTGTGGATGTGGTATACTTGGACAGAGGGGTGGCTGTGGACATGGTATACCTGGACAGAGGGGTGGCTGTGGACGTGGTAGACTTGGAAAGAGGGGTGTCTGTGGACATGGTATACTTGGACAGAGGGGTGGCTGTGGACATGGTATACTTGGACAGAGGGGTGGCTGTGGACATGGTATACTTGGACAGAGGGGAGTCTGTTGACGTGTTATACTTGGACAGAAGGGTGACTGTGGACGTGGTATACTTGGACAGAGGGGTGACTGTGGACGTGGTATACTTGGACAGAGGTTGGCTGTGGTTGTGGTGTACTTGGACAGAGGGGTGGCTGTGGTATACTTGGACAGAGGGGTGGCTGTAGACATGTTATACTTGGACAGAGGGGTGACTGTGGACGTGGTATACTTGGACAGAGGGGTGGCTGTGGACGTGGTATACTTGGACAGAGGGGTGGCTGTGGTATACTTGGACAGAGGGGTGGCTGTAGACATGTTATACTTGGACAGAGGGGTGACTGTGGACGTGGTATACTTGGACAGAGGGGTGGCTGTGGACGTGGTATACTTGGACAGAGGGGTGGCTGTGGATGTGGTATACTTGGACAGAGGGGTGGCTGTAGACATGTTATACTTGGACAGAGGGGTGACTGTGGACGTGGTATACTTGGACAGAGGGGTGGCTGTGGACGTGGTATACTTGGACAGAGGGGTGGCTGTGGACGTGGTATACTTGGACAGAGGGGTGGCTGTGGTATACTTGGACAGAGGGGTGGCTGTGGACGTGGTATACTTGGACAGAGGGGTGACTGTGGATGTGATATACTTGGACAGAGGGGTGGCTGTGGACGTGGTATACTTGGACAGAGGGGTGGCTGTGGACGTGGTATACTTGGACAGAGGGGTGGCTGTGGTATACTTGGACAGAGGGGTGGCTGTGGACGTGGTATACTTGGACAGAGGGGTGACTGTGGATGTGATATACTTGGACAGAGGGGTGGCTGTGGATGTGGTATACCTGGACAGAGGGGTGGTTGTGGACGGGATATACTTTGGACAGAGGGATGACCGTGGACGTATTATACTTGGACAGAGGGGTGGCTGTGGACGTGGTATACTTGGACACAGTTCCCCACACACGGCTAATGTGTAAGGTAAAGTTTACAGACTGTTATCTTAAACTAGCGGCGCTTTACCGCTAACGCACCCCTCCCGCCCACGTCCCAGTGTGAATGTAAAGAGACCACAACCCAAATATTGGGGACACACCTGCCTTCCAGGACCCATCTAATTCATACACAGGTGATAAGTGTACTATACATCCCAAGACAATCTATTTTATATTGTGCTCTGTGTGTTTCTGTTTATTCTGTAGTTCAAGGACTATGTGGTTAATCAACAGCTCACATGAAAAATTCAATTTTTTATGGATATTGATACACGCCTTGCAGAAAACATAAAAAAGTGACATTTTACTGGCATTTTTACATTACCACGTAGCAACCCAGACTATAAATCCCCTAATTTTTATTCCGCTTTGTTTGCTTTTCTGCTTATTGTGCAGCTCTAGAGCGATGTATATGGGTAATCAAGAGCTCACGTGCAAAGATCAGAAGTATATTTTTATGGACATTGATACACTTCCTGTACAAAAAAAGATAAAAAGTGGCATATTTACTGACATTTTTATATCACCATATAGCAACCCAGACTATAAATCCCAAGGTAGTCAAATTTTTATTCTGCTTTGTGCGTTTCTGTTTATTCTACACGATATGGGTAATCAATAACTTACATGCAAAGTTCAGAAGTACATTTTCATGGTAATTGATACACGCCCTGTACAAAAGATAAAAAGTCCTATTTTCACAGATCGTCTCATATCCCCGCTGTCAGCAATGGATACGGTTGCACTTCTAGATGAGCTGAATTGTTCCATCTGCCTGAACATATACAGAGATCCGGTGGCACTGAGATGTGGGCACAGCTTCTGCCGGGTCTGTATCACCAGTTTCTTGGAAACCCAGAAGTCTTCTAAAACGTACAAATGTCCCAGATGTAGGAAACAATTTCAAGGGGAACTGTCGGTGCAGGAGAACATATCCCTCTGTCATATAGCGGATCACTTCTTGTCTACCCAGCCAAAGCAAGAGGAGACTGGGATCATCTGCAACTATTGTATTCATTCTCAAGTACCGGCTGTTAAAACCTGTGTGCTTTGTGAAGCTTCACTGTGTGATAATCATGTGAGAGTCCACAGCAAGTCATCAGAACATGTCCTCTCGGACCCTACCACCTCCTTGGAGAGCAGAAAATGTTCTGTCCACAATGAGATCCTTAAGTATTTCTGCTCTGATGAGAACGTCTGCATATGTGCAACTTGCTTCATTGCTGGAGACCACAAAGGCCACCAAGTAGAGGTTCTACCAGAGGCTGCTGTTAAAATGAAAGAGACCTTGAAGGAAGACCTGGAAAAACTGATCTCCAAAAAGAATAAAACTAAGGAAAGTCTTCAAGTTCTACAGAAGAGCAAGACAATGGTGCCGGAAACCGCGGCTGACATTAGAGGGAAAGTCATCAACGTTCTGAAGAACATCAGGGAACAGTTGGATGGGTTAGAAAAGAAAGCCTTAACTCAGCTTTCAACACTGGAAGAAAAGAAATTAAAAGCAGTCTCCAATCTGATCCGAAAGCTGGAAAGAACCCAGAAAGACCTGACCAAGGAAATTGCTGACACTGAGGAAATTTGTGAAATGACCGACCCTTTAAGTGTCCTACAAGCGTGTGAAACCAACATGGATGAGGTGGAAGAACAAGAGACTAATATAACAGATGAACAAATTTGTTCTGCAGGAAAATTAGATGAAGGCCTGGTTTTAGAAACTTTGCATATAGGATTCTGTGATATTATGACTGATATCAAGAAACATCTTCAGATGTACGAAGAAACTAATTTAACGCTGGATGCAAATACGGCGTCTGCCAGTGTAATGTTATCAAGCGACTGCAAATCTGTTTCCAAGAACAACCAAAATATGAATTGCTACACCAGTCCTCAGAGCTTCAAGCAGAATGATCAGGTCTTGAGCTTGCAGAGTTTAAGTTGGGGACGGTGCTACTGGGATGTTGACACTCAGAGGGCCAACTACTGGATAATAGGGGTGGCCTATAGCAGTATAGACCGAGAGGGGCCAAAATCGTTGGTTGGGTCCAATAACAAGTCTTGGGGTATACATAGAGCAGGCTACACCTATTTTTCAAGACATAATGGTAAGCAGAGGCAAATATCATTGACGGGAAATTTAGGGCAGGGACAAAGAATCAGAGTGTATGTAGATCATGGGGCTGGGCGTTTATCCTTTTATGAGCTAAGTGACCCGATCCAACATCTACACACCTTCAATGCCACCTTCACCGAGTCCCTTCATGTAGCTCTGTGTGTATATGATAGTATATGGATAAGGATTCTAAGCTAGGAATAAAAAAATACCAGGTGATTAATGTAGAACTAGGAAGGGGTAAGCACAACTGTCAGGTTTTTATTGCTGTCTTTGTCCCCGTTAGGGAGACTCGCCCTCTCCATTTGTCCTGTTCACTTTTGTCACCGAGTGAAAGTGAAAGAAAATCCCAAACTTTTGGTTTGTCACCAGAACAGGAATAGAGGGGAAATCTTCCAATGGGGACACTAGTAACCTGAGATTCCTTCACTTTTCCAGTCTTGGCTATGAGACAGGAAGTTGAGGGAAATCTCCCCAATGGGACACCGATGACAAAAAATGTCAAAATAACCCTCTCTTACTTTATCTAAAATGAAAAAAAAAATGTTTTGCATTTAGTTCTACTTTAACTGGTATCAACAACTTTAACCTTTTCGAATCTGTATTTAAAAAATGTCTTAAAGTGGTGTTCCAGCCGAAATTGTACTTTTTAAATAAAAATACCCCTATAATACACAAGCTTAATGTATTCTAGTAAAGTTAGTCTGTAAACTAAGTTCTGTTTTGTTAGTTTATAGCAGTAGTTTGTTATTTTATAAACTTACAGCAGGCCGTGGCCATCTTAAGTGTGGGCATTTGAAGCCAGACTGTATTTCTTCCTGGATCTCATCCTTGCAGATCTCGCACATGCTCAGTGCAGCACAAGCAGTGTAATAGCTTTCCGGTCAGGTTTCTATAGAAACGGCAGTGTCAGAGGAAGTTCCGTCCCTTCCCAGAAGGCATTGCAAACAGGAAATGATGCAATGGGCCACGGCCAGGGAGGAGGAAGTGAAAAATTAATACAGCAGATATACAGGAGGTGCTGGGAACTCCACTTTAATTAATTCTGAGAGAAAATAGGGCAATCCCTGTTTCCAAATTTTCATTTTAAAGCTGAATTTCTGGCAAACAGCTAAATATGCAGATGAAATATATATATATATATATATATATATATATAAGGCTTCAGCTTTAATATACAGTATCTGACAAAAGTAAGTACACCCCTCAGTGACATTTGTGTAAATCTTTCCTTCTATCTTTTCTTTTCTAAAGAAATGACACTTGTCTACAATGTAAAGTAGTGAGTGTACAGCTTGTATAACAGTGTAAATTTACTGTCCCCTCAAAATAACTCAACACACAGCCATTAATGTCTACACCGCTGGCAACAAAAGTCAGTACGCCCCTAAGTGAAAATGTCCAAATTGGGCCCAATTAGCCATTTTCCCTCCCCGGTGTCATGTGACATCGTTAGCCTTAGGCCCCTTTCACACTGGGGCGGGGGCGTCGTCGGCTTTACCGTCGTATTTGCGGGGGTATTCGGCCGCGCTGCTGCAGCAGCGCTTTGCCGGCGGTATAGCCGCGCTGCCCCCATTGATTTCAATAGGCAGGAGTGGTGGAGGAGCGGTATACACACCGCTCCTTCACCGCTCCAAAGATGCTGCTAGCAGGACTTTTTTTACCGTCCTACCAGCACACCGCTCCAGTGTGAAAGCCTGAGGGCTTTCACACTGAAGAGACAGGAGCAGCTCTTTCAGGGCGCTTTGCAGGTGCTATTTTTAGCGCTGTAGCGCCTGCAAAGCGCCCCAGTGTGAAAGGGGTCTCAGGTGTGAATGGGGAGCAGGTGTGTTAATTTTGGTGTTATCATTTTGCACTCTCCAGTATTAGTAATTAACCCTATAGATACAGTGGGGCAAAAAAGTATTTAGTCAGCCACCAATTGTGCAAGTTCTCCCACTAAAAAAGATGAGAGAGGCCTGTAATTGTCATCATAGGTATACCTCAACTATGAGAGTCAAAATGTGGAAACAAATCCAATCACATTGTCTGATTTTTGAAAGAATTTATTTGCAAATTATGGTGGAAAATAAGTATTTGGTGAATATGAAAAGTTCATCTCAATACTTTGTTATATATCCTTTGTTGGCAATGACAGAGGTCAAACGTTTTCTGTAATGCCCTGTACACACGGTCGGACTTTCCGATGGAAAATGTGTGATAGGACCTTGTTGTCGGAAATTCCGACCGTGTGTGGGCTCCAGCGGACATTTTCCATCGGATTTTCCGACACACAAAGTTTGAGAGCAGGCTATAAAATTTTCCGACAACAAAATCTGTTGTCAGAAATTCCGATCGTTTGTACACAAATCCGACGCACAAAGTGCCACGCATGCTCAGAATAAATTAAGAGACGAAAGCTATTGGCTACTGCCCCGTTTATAGTCCCGACGTACGTGTTTTACGTCACCGCGTTCAGAACGATCAGATTTTCCAACAACTTTGTGCGACCGTGTGTATGCAAGACAAGTTTGAGCCAACATCCGTCAGAAAAAATCCATGGATGTCCGATCGTGTGTACGGGGCATAAGACTTCACGAGGTTGTCACACACTGTTGCTGGTATGTTGGCCCATTCCTCCATGCAGATCTCCTCTAGAGCAGTGATGTTTTGGGGGCTGTCGCTGGGCAACACAGACTTTCAACTCCCTCCAAAGGTTTTCTATGGGGCTGAGATCTGGAGACTGGCTAGGCCACTCCAGGACCTTGAAATGCTTCTTACGAAGCCACTCCTTCGTTGCCCGGGCGGTGTGTTTGGGATCATTGTCATGCTGAAAGACCCAGCCACGTTTCATCTTCAATGCCCTTGCTGATGGGAGGAGGTTTGCACTCAAAATCTCACGATACATGGCCCCATTCTTTCTTTCATGTACACGGATCAGTCGTCCTGTTCCCTTTGCAGAGAAACAGCCCCAAAGCATGATGTTGCCACCCCCATGCTTCACAGTAGGTATGGTGTTCTTTGGTTGCAACTCAGCATTCTCTCTCCTCCAAACATGATGAGTTGTGTTTCTACCAAACAGTTCTACTTTGGTTTCATCTGACCATATGACATTCTCCCAATCCTCTTCTGGATCATCCAAATGCTCTCTAGCAAACCTCAGACGGGCCCGGACATGTACTGGCTTAAGCAGGGGGACACGTCTGGCACTGCAGGATCTGAGTCCCTGGTGGCGTAGTGTGTTACTGATGGTAGCCTTTGTTACGTTGGTCCCAGCTCTCTGCAGGTCATTCACTAGGTCCCCCAGGTGGTTCTGGGATTTTTGCTCACCGTTCTTGTGATCATTTTGACCCCACGGGGTGAGATCTTGCGTGGAGCCCCAGATCGAGGGAGATTATCAGTGGTCTTGGATGTCTTCCATTTTCTAATTATTGCTCCCACAGTTGATTTCTTCACACCAAGCTGCTTGCCTATTGCAGATTCAGTCTTCCCAGCCTGGGGCAGGTCTACAATTTTGTTTCTGGTGTCCTTCGACAGCTCTTTGGTCTTCACCATAGTGGAGTTTGGAGTGTGACTGTTTGAGGTTGTGGACAGGTGTCTTTTATACTGATAACAAGTTCAAACAGGTGCCATTAATACAGGTAATGAGTGGAGGACAGAGGAGCCTCTTCAAGAAGAAGATACAGGTCTGTGAGAGCCGGAAATCTCGCTTGTTTGTAGGAGACCAAATACTTATTTTCCACCATAATTTGCAAATAAATTCTTTCAAAAATCAGACAGACAATGTGATTGTCTGGATTTGTTTCCACATTTTGTCTCTCATAGTTGAGGTATACCTATGATGACAATTACAGGCCTCTCTCATCTTTTTAAGTGGGAGAACTTGTACAATTGGTGGTGACTAAATACTTTTTTGCCCCACTGTATGTATATCAATAGCAGTGGCGGCATTAGGGGCACAGGGGTGCTGCCCCCCCCCCATCCATGCGTCTGGCCTCTAATCTACGTGCGGGGCACCGGACGCATGGATTTCAATGGGGTTTTTTTTTTTTTTTAAGCATGTGATTGGAGCCAGAGGCTCTAATGGGCTTCAAAAAAGGGTGGGCTCAGGGCGCTATTGTCTTCCTCATTCTCCTCCCGGCCAATCAGGAAGCCCCTATTGGCCAGGGAGTCTTAGGTGGTGGGTGAGCATTGCCGTCTGTCTCCTGCAGGGGGAAGGGGGATTTGAAGTTAGAAGCTGATTGGCTCCCATGCACAGCTGCACCGGATGTTGCACTCTCCAGTTTTAGTAAATCTCCCCCTTGGCATATGAGAGAAATTCCGAATACGAATATATATTATTTAGTGCTGCACTCTGTTATATATTTTTTATAAATAAGGTAGCTTGTGAAAAACGGGCATCAGCTGGTTTACTTGTGGGCATAGCTGGCCTCTTGGGGTAGAGGGTGGAGAAGAGGGGTAGAGGGTGGAGAAGAGGGGTAGAGGGTGGAGAAGAGGGGTAGAGGGTGGAGAAGAGGGGTAGAGGGTGGAGGGCAATCAGTGGCTGGGCCTAATCCATGAGCAGATTTTATGTGGAAAATGTTGGATGTTGATAATACTAATGATACAATTGAAATAAATCTGTTAGATAATGAAAATAAACGATTATTTTAACAACCCTGTTCCTTGTAGTACCTAAATGTCTTTTTTCCTCTTTTTATTTCTATCTTGGTCTTGTGCATATGGTAGCATGTCATGGGGTTATAGTATTTTTTTTTTATGTTTCTAGTGAAGAATATTGGCAAGTTTGGGTTATTTATTTATTACAGGTACTTATATAGAGCCCACAATTTATGGTGCACTTTACATATAGATACTGTACATTCACATCAGTCCCTGCCCTCAGGGATCTTAAAAACGAAGGTCCCTAACTTGCATACATACATATATATACCGGCAGGGTTGGGAAAAGGGGTGGGCAGGAGGGATGGCTGCCCTGGGCGCAGCGGTTTACTGTATGAAAGGGGGCACCAGTGAGCTCATTCTGATACAAGACATTTTGACAAGTAGGTGACTGTGGGGGGGGGTAGCATCCCATAAGCTTACACATGATGAAGGGGGAGGGGGGCATAGTTTGGATTCCTTGCCCTGGGCGTTGGATGACCTAATCCCGGCACTGTATACTGGTGCCAATTTTAAACAGGAGCCAATCAATTAACCTACCCAGTGGCGTACCAACATGTGGAAGGGTGCAGTCCGCCCCAGGTTGGGCGGGGGGGTGTCAGGCCAGTGCATGCTTAGGGATGTAAGGCGGGCCTGCTTCGCTTATTCACTGGGGATGTCTGCCACTCACTAAACACAGGAGAGCGGAGCAGGAGGCAGAACGGGAGAGAGAAACAGCAGCACTGAATAGACTGGTAATCATCTGCTGGTAACTTGGAAGGTTACTCAGGCAGCTCCCGCTGTGTATTCAGTGCTGCTGTTTCTCTCTCCCATTCTGCTCCCTGCTCCGCTCTCCTGGGTCTCCCACTCTGCATGCCTGAATAGGTAGGAAGGGGCAGAACTGCAGGCGGTAGGGGCTGTGTAATGCAAAGGGGTCCAGAGGTGTGGTGGGGGCTGTGTAATGTAAAGGGGTCCAGAAGTGCTGAGCTGTGTAATGTGAAGGGTTCCAGAAGTGTGGGGGCTGTGTAATGTAAAGGGGTCCAGAGGTGTGGGGGCTGTGTAATGTAAAGGGTCCAGAGGTGTGGGGGCCTTGTAATGTAAAGGGGTCCAGAGGTGTTGGGGCTGTGTAATGTAAAGGGGTCCAGAGGTGTGGGGGCTGTGTAATGTAAAGGGTCCAGAGGTGTGGGGGCCTTGTAATGTAAAGGGGTCCAGAGGTGTGGGGGCTGTGTAATGTAAAGGGTCCAGAGGTGTGGGGGCCTTGTAATGTAAAGTGGTCCAGAGGTGCAGGGGCTGTGTAATGTAAAGTGGTCCAGAGGTGCAGGGGCTGTGTAATGTAAAGGGTTCCAGAGGTGTGGGGGCTGTGTAATGTAAAGTGGTCCAGAGGTGCAGGGGCTGTGTAATGTAAAGGGTTCCAGAGGTGTGGGAGCTGTGTAATGTAAAGGGGTCCAGAGGTGTGGGGGCTGTGTAATGTTAAGAGGTCTTCCTACATTTTACCCGCAGTTATAGCTGTAGTCCTATAGATTTCTATTGGGTTGTGCATTTTTTCTGCATTTTCTGAGGGCGCACCAAAAGTCCCGCATGCTGCATCTTTGGCGCACATTCAGAAAACAGGAAAATTATTATTTTTGGGTGGGGGGGAGGTGAAAAAATGTTTTACTGCACCAGGCGACACCAACCCCAGTGATGCCACTGGCAGTAGCAGGGGTTCCAGAGGTGTGGGGGCTGTGTAATGTAAAGGGGCCCTGAGGTGCGGGGGCTGTGTGATGTAAAGGGGTCCAGAAGTGCGGAGCTGTGTAATGTAAAGGGGTCCAGAGGTGTGGGGGCTGTGTAATGTAAAGGGTAATGAGGTATGGGGGCTGTGTAATGTAAAGGGTAATGAGGTATGGGGGCTGTGTAATGTAAAGGGTAATGAGGTATGGGGGCTGTGTAATGTAAAGGGGTCCAGAGGTATGGGGGCTGTGTAATGTAAAGGGGTCCAGAGGTGTGGGGGCTGTGTAATGTAAAGGGTTCCAGAGGTGCGGGGGCTGTGTAATGTAAAGTGTTCCAGAGGTGTGGGGGCTGTGTAATGTAAAGGGGTCCCGAGGTATGGGGGCTGTGTAATATAAAGTGGTCCAGAGGTATGGGGACTGTGTAATGTAAAGTGGTCCAGAGGTATGGGGACTGTGTAATTTAAAGGGTTCCAGAGGTGTGTGGGCTGTGTAATGTAAAGTGTTCCAGAGGTGTGGGGGCTGTGTAATGTAAAGGGGTCCCGAAGTATGGGGGCTGTGTAATGTAAAGTGGTCCAGAGGTATGGGGACTGTGTAATGTAAAGGGGTCCAGAGGTAAGGTGGCTGTGTAATGTAAAGGGGTCCAGAGGTGTGGGGGCTGTGTAATGTAAAGGGGTCCCGAGGTATGGGGGCTGTGTAATGTAAAGTGGTCCAGAGGTGTGGGGGCTGTGTAATGTAAAGGGGTCCAGAGGTACCGGGGGTGTGTAATGTAAAGTGGGTCTTCCTACATTTTACCCGCAGTTATAGCTGTAGTCCTATAGATTTCTATTGGGTTGTGCATTTTTTCTGCATTTTCTGAAGGCGCACCAAAAGTCCCGCATGCTGCATCTTTGGCGCACATTCAGAAAACAGGAAAATTATTATTTTTGGGTGGGGGGAGGTGAAAAAATGTTTTACTGCACCAGGTGACACCAACCCCAGTGATGCCACTGGCAGTAGCAGGGGTTCCAGAGGTGTGGGGGCTGTGTAATGTAAAGGGGCCCTGAGGTGCGGGGGCTGTGTAATGTAAAGGGGTCCAGAAGTGCGGAGCTGTGTAATGTAAAGGGGTCCAGAGGTGTGGGGTCTGTGTAATGTTAAGGGGTAATGAGGTATGGGGGCTGTGCAATGTAAAGGGGTCCAGAGGTATAGGGGCTGTGTAATGTAAAGGGGTCCAGAGGTGCGGGGGCTGTGTAATGTAAAGGGTTCCAGAGGTGCGGGGGCTGTGTAATGTAAAGTGGTCTAGAGGTGCAGGGGCTGTGTAATGTAAAGGGTTCCAGAGATATGGGGACTGTGTAATGTAAAGGGGTCCAGAGGTAAGGGGGCTGTGTAATGTAAAGGGGTCCAGAGGTGTGGGGGCTGTGTAACTTAAAGGGTTCCAGAGGTGTGGGGGCTGTGTAATGTAAAGTGTTCCAGAGGTGTGGGGGCTGTGTAATGTAAAGGGGTCCAGAGGTGCAGGGGCTGTTTAATGTGAAGGGTTCCAGAGGTGCAGGGGCTGTGTAATGTAAAGGATTCCAGAGGTGTGGGGGCTGTGTAATGTAAAGTGGTCCAGAGGCGTGGGGGCTGTGTAATGTAATAGGGTCCCGAGGTATGGGGGCTGTGTAATGTAAAGGATTCCAGAGGTGTGGGGGCTGTGTAATGTAAAGTGGTCCAGAGGCGTGGGGGCTGTGTAATGTAAAGTGGTCCAGAGGTATGGGGACTGTGTAATGTAAAGGGGTCCAGAAGTAAAGGGGCTGTGTAATGTAAAGGGGTCCAGAGGTGTGGGGGCCGTGTAATTTAAAGGGTTCCAGAGGTGTGGGGGCTGTGTAATATAAGGTGTTCCAGAGGTGTGGGGGCTGTGTAATGTAAAGGGGTGCAGAGGTATGGGGGCTGTGTAATGTAAAGTGGTCCAGAGGTGTGGGGGCTGTGTAATGTAAAGTGGTCCAGAGGTGTGGGGGCTGTGTAATGTAAAGGGGTCCAGAGGTACCGGGGGTGTGTAATGTAAAGAGGGTCTTCCTACATTTTACCCGCAGTTATAGCTGTAGTCCTATAGATTCCTATTAGGTTGTGCGTTTTTTCTGCATTTTCTGAAGGTGCACCAAAAGTCCTGCATGCTGCATCTTTGGCGCACATTCAGAAAACAGGAAAAAAAAATTTTTTTTTGGGGGGGGCACCATGTTTTACTGCACCAGGTGACACCGACCCCAGTGACGCCACTGCCAGTTACATGTATTTCTGTCTGGCGCCGATGACAATCCTCGGGTCAGCCGGTGCCGTCCTTGCAGAGGGAGCGGAGAGGCCTGGCTGCCCAGGGGAGCAGAGGCAGGAGGACTCTTCCGGGTTCCAGGCCCGCAGTGCGTGGAGGCACTACCGTCAGCATGTCTATGTGCGGTGCGCCACCTGGGGGGGGAGGGGGGTGCAAGATATAGGATCCGCCCCAGGTGCTAAATGCTCTAGGTACGTCCCTGAACCTATCAGCATGTCTTTGTAGTGTGGGAGGAAACCGGAATACCCGGAGGAAACCCACACAGGTACAGGGAGAACATGCAAACTCCAGGCAGGTGGTGTCGTGGGTTGGATTTGAACGCGAAGAAGTGCTGCCTGGCAGAAGTTCTAACCACTTGCGTGGCCCCGAACATCCATTTCTGGGGTCCCCCCGGCGGCTCTCGCGGCTCCTCGCATCACATAACCCCCTAGGAGAAGCGCTCTCCCGAGGGGGTTACCTTGCGGGCGCGCTCCCGAGTCCAGCATTTGCATCCATAGAAACAAATGCCGGACTCGGCCCCGCCCCCCCAGCGTCTGTGTCATTGGATTTGATTGACAGCAGCGGAAGCCAATGGCTGCGCTGCTATCAATCTACCCAATCAAGAGCCGGGACCCCGTGGAGAGAGGGAGAGCGCGGGGAAATACGGGGCTCAGGTAAGTAAAACGGGGGGCTGCCAGGTGTTTTTTCACCTTAATGCAAAGGATGCACGGGGGGGTTACAACCCCTTTAAAGAGTAACTTCACTTTTGTTTAGAGAAAAAGAATCCCCTCCCGGGGGAGATCTCTGTACATTGCAGGGATTTTAACAAACTTTCTAGCAGATTCCGTCCTTCTGTTGCTCTGAAGAAATCGCTGTTTATAACAGACTGATTCTGAATGGGAGGGTCTGGTTCATTATAAACACCTGATGGACTCTCCGGGCCGGGTTCACACTTGTGCGATCCCAGACGTCGCATGCGATTCGCACCGCATCGCTGTGCAGATCACAAGCGATGTCTGTGCGAAGCGAATTCAGCCCTACAAAATGTAGGGCTAAAATTGCATCGCATTCGCACCAAAATGGTGCAGGGCCCCCTCATGGCAAAGAACTCTCTGAGGATCTGGAAAAAAGAATTGTTGCTCTACATAAAGATGGCCTAGGCTATAAGAAGATTGCCAAGACCCTGAAACTGATAGAAGAAAAGATTTACACAAATGTCACTGAGGGGTGTACTCACTTTTGTGAGATACTTTAACTTTCACATAAACCAAACAATAGCAATCACATCCCTTAGTCAAAGCAGTACACATAGTAAACCCCATTAACATTGCACACATTTAACCCTTTGATTGCCCCTTCCCAGCTAGTAGTACAGTGACAGTGCATATTTTTAGCACTGAGCACTGTATTAGTGTCACTGGTTCCCCACAAAGTGTCAGATTGTCCTCCACAATATTGCAGCCCCCACTGATCGCCGCCATTACTAAATAAAAAAAAAGAAATTATAAAAACTCCAGTATATATCCCACAAACCAATCAATATACACTTATTAGGATTTTCTATTTTTGTAGAAGAATACATTTCAGTAAAAAATGTATTACAAGATCTGACTTTTAAAAAAAAATTATGGGATATGTTTTATAGCAGAAAGTAAAAAATGTTGTTTTTTTTTTCTTTTCAAAATTGTCAGCCTTGTTTTATCTTTTATATAATAATAAAAAAAACAACAACCCAGTGGTGATCAAATACAACCAAAAGAAATCTCCATTTGTGTGAAAAAAATTATATAACTTTTGTTTGTGTACAGTGTTGCATGACCGCGCAAAAGTAGCTCAGTGCTGATGTTTAACCCCTTCCCAGTCAGTGTCATTAGTACAGTGACAGTGCATATTTTTAGCACTAAGCACTGTATTAGTGTCACTGGTTCCCCACAAAGTGTCAAGTGTCAGATTGTCCTCCGCAATATTGCAGCCCCCACTGATCGCCGCCATTACTAGTATATAAAAAAAAAAAAAATTATAAAAATTCCAGTATAGATCCCACAAACCAATCAATATACACTTATTAGGATTTTTTTTTCATGTAGAAGAATACATTTCGGTAAAAAATGTATTAAGCGATTTTTTTTTTAAAATGTTATGGGATATGTTTTATAGCAGAAAGTAAAAATTATTTATTTTTTTTTTTTTCTTTTTTTATTGTTGGTCTTTTTTCTTTCTTTTTTTTTTTTTTTCTTTTCAAAATTGTCAGCCTTTTTTTTTTCTTTTATATAAATAAAAAAAAACAAAAACCCCAGTGGTGATGAAATACCACCAAAAGAAATCAAATACATCAAAATCAAATAAAAAACAAATAGAGAATTGCGTGAAAAAAAATGACATAAATTTGGTTTGTGTACAATGTTGTATGACCATGCAAAAGTAGCGCGGTGCTAAATAGCAAAAATGGCCTGGTCATAAGGGGGGGGGGGATAAAACCTTCTGGTGCTGAAGTGGATACCTAATGCACCTTCATCAGACATGCGGTTTACATGATTCCCTATACCGGCTACAAAACAGAGAAAAGAGTTAACTTAGAGGAGGTCCGGAGTTGAGGATGATGCTGCGTTTTTTTTTTTTTTGGGAGGAGGGAAAACTTTCACTTTCGTTCTCAGTCAATTACAGCAAAAATGGCGTCTGCAGAGCTGAGAGAAGAGCTGCACTGCTCCATCTGTCTGGAGGTTTATACCGATCCTGTAACGCTGAGATGTGGACACAACTTCTGCCAGGTCTGCATAGATCTGGTTCTGGATACTCAGGAGAGCTCCGGGGTTTACACTTGCCCGGACTGCAGACAAGAGTTCCTGGATCGCTCTGCTCTGTACAGGAACATAACTCTCCGCAACATAGCAGAACGTTTCCTGTCTGCTCAGCCAGCTGAAGACCACTCTGGGATGTTCTGCACGTTCTGCACTGACTCTCAGGTACCTGCTGTTAAATCTTGCCTGCACTGCGATGCTTTGCTGTGCGAGACCCACCTTACTATCCACAGCAAGGCACCAGAACATACTTTGGCAGAGCCTTCCGTAGGCCTGAAGGCCAAAAATTGCTCCGTCCACAAAAAGATCTTTAAATATTATTGTACCGATGACTCCGTCTGTATCTGTGCCGTCTGCCTTACTGGCCAACACAGAGGACACCAGGTGGAACGGATAGACGAAGCATCGGAGAAAAAGAAGACGACACTAAGGAATATCCTGGAGAAGCTGACCTCAAGAAAAGCAGAAATGGAGGAAAGACTCGAGGAACTCCAGGAACGCAAGAGGGAGGTCCAAGGAAAAACAGCCGGTGAAATGAAGAGGGTCTCTGCCTTATTCAAAGACATTTCAAGGCAGCTGGGAGATCTCGAAACGAGAGTCCTGAGTGAGATCTTTGGACATGAAGAGAAGTTTATGATGTTGGTCTCTGGTCAGATCCAGCAGGTGGAAGCAGAGAAGGACGAGCTGTGTAAAAACATGACATTTATTGAGGAGCTATGTACCAAGAAAGATTCAATAACAATCTTAGAGGAGCAACTCACTGACTATGGTGAGGAAGAAGACCCGGAGGACAGAGAGAGAAACGAGCAACAGATCCATAATGAAGGTCATCTGGACGAGGATAAGATCTCCGAGATGTTACTCGTAGGCCTATCTGACATTGTTACGGTTATAAAAGGAAGACTGCACTCTCAAGAAGCCTTGGGTCTTCTTCTGGACGAGGCCACGGCGGCCAATAATGTAAAAATCTCAGCCGACTTGAAAGGCGCCATCTTAACCAAGCAAGAGGAAGATCGCCCGGAGACGCCCGTGAGATTTCAGAAGTGCCAAGTTGTAACCAAGCAAAGTTTCAGCTCCGGCAGACATTATTGGGAAGTTCTGACAAGTGAGTCGGGGGGTTGGAGGTTCGGAATAACATATCCCAGTGTTGGAAGAGAAGGCGCCGAATCAGCCATTGGAGATAACGACAAGTCCTGGTGTTTGCGCACGCTTTACGGGAATCACGCCGTGAGGCACCAGGGTAGAGACTTCCCGCTTGATCGGAAAATCTCAGGTCGGAAGTTCCGGGTCTGTCTGGATTACGAGGCCGGCCAGCTGTCCTTTTATGAGCTGGGTGACCCTATCAGACATTTATACACCTTCACCACCACCTTCAAGGAGCCCCTTCTTGGTGCGCTCTATGTAATGGGGGGCAAGGCCTGGGTCCGCATAACAAGCTGATACTTCTACTAACTAGACATGTGCAATTTGTTTCGTTATGAATCGAAATTCGGATACATTTTTCTTTTTGGAGATTCGGATGTATCCGAATTTCTGAATGACCATAGTAGCGAATTTCAATGAATTAGAAATAAATTATGGGGAATTTAACTAACGTAACTAAATAATGAATTCTATATATTTGATAATGAATTCGAAATTGGATAAAGGATTTGAATATGAAATGGAAACATTTTGCAACAAGTAAAGTAAGGTATAAAAGTGAAATAAGAGATCAATAGAAAAGAATCGAATAGAACAATAAAGAATAGAACGAATATAGCAGGCTTCCAAAATTCTTATCAATTAGAAAATGGCGAATATACTAACCGAATCCGAATATATAAAACAAAATCCAAATATCCGAAACAAATTCTGAAAATGAATCATTCTAACATAACAAATATAAATTATTAACTTAACCACTTGCCAACCAGCGACTGTATATCTACGGCGGCAGGTCGGTTCCATTGCGGAAAACGACGTAACTGTGCGTCGTTTCGTGTAATAGATACAGGGGGGCGCGAATGCGGCGCCGGAGCAGATGGCCAGGGGCCGCGATGTCCGCCGGCAACCCACGATCGCTCCACACAGAGGCAGAACGGGGATCTGTCAATGTAAACAAGGCGGATCCCCGTTCTGACAGGGGAGGAGAGAGAGATCTGCTGTTCCTACTGATCAGGAACAGCGATCTCTCTCTTCTCCCAGTCTGTCCGTCCCCCTGACAGTTAGAACACACACTAGGGAACACTGAACCCCTTGATCTCCCCCTAGTGTTAACCCCCTTCCCTGCCAGTGCCATTTATACAGTAATCAATGCATTTTTTTTTTAGCACTGATCACTGTATTGGTGTCACTGGTCACCAAAAAGTGTCAGTTAGTGTCAGATTTGTTCGCAGCAATTTCGCAGTCCCGCTAAAAATCGCAAATCGCCGCCATTACTAGTAAAACCAATAATAAAAAAAAGTACCTAAATTTTTTCCCCTACTTTGGTTTGCGCAAAAGTTATCGCATCTACAATCAATAGACCCTTATTGG
This sequence comes from Aquarana catesbeiana, assembly GCA_037953035.1. NCBI lineage: Eukaryota > Metazoa > Chordata > Amphibia > Anura > Ranidae > Aquarana > Aquarana catesbeiana. The sequence goes on from JBBHAA010003726.1 coordinate 111,990, forward strand.
GATTTTTTTTTTTTTTTTTACCAAAAATATGTAGCAGAATACGTATTGGCTTCAAAACATTTTTTTATTGGATATTTTATAGCAAAAAGTAAAAAATATTGTTTTTTTTTTTTTTACAATTGTTGCTCTTTTTTTGTTCATAGAGCAAAAAAATAAAAAATTGCAGAGGTGATAAAATACCACCAAAAGAAATCTCTATTTGTGTGGGGAAAAAAGGCATCAATTTTGTTTGGGTGCAAACGTCACACGACCGCGCAATTGTCGGTTAAAGTAACGCAGAGATGGCCTGGTCATTAGGGGGGTAAATCCTTCCGGGGCTAACAAATTAATCCGAAATGAACCACTTGACCTCCGTAAGATTTACTCCCCTTCCTGACCAGGCCATTTTTTGCGATACGGCACTGCGTTACTTTAACTGACAATTGCGCGGTCGTGCGACGATGTACCCACAAATAGAGTTTTCTTTTGGTGCTATTTGTTCACCTCTGCGGTTTTAATTTTTTTGCGCTATAAACAAAAAAAAAATACAGAATTAAAAAAAAAAAAAAATATATATATATCTTCATCAATTTAGCCCAATATGTTTTTGGTAAAAAAATCCCAATAAGCGTCTATTGATTGGTTTGCACAAAATGTATCGCTTCTACAAACTATGGGATAGATTTATGGAATTTTTATTTCTTTCTTTCTTTTTGTTTTACTAGTAATGGCGGTGGTCAGTGACTTATAGCATGATTGTGATATTGCGGCAGAGAAATCGGACACTAACTGACTCTTTTGACAATTTTTGGGGACCAGCAACACCAATGCAGTGATCAGTGCTACAAATATGCACTGTCACTGTACTAATGACACTGGCTGGGAAGTGGTTAACATCAGGGGGCGATTAAAGGGTTAACTGTGTGCCTAGTCAGTGCTTACTCACAGTGTGGGGGGGAGGGGCTTTTACTAGTGGGGAGACATGCAGGGCTGCTGATAGAAATGGTGGGGTCCCGTACAGACAACCCGGGGGGGGGGGGGACAAAAAATATACAGGCTGGGCAATTGGAGCTCCGGGATCAGAGATACAGGAAAGATGAGGGAGAGAAACAAAGTTACAAAGGTAACAAACTCACCGAGCAACGATAACATTGGAGCCAGCACTGGGAGGGGGGATCGGCACTGGGAGGGGGGATCCGCACAGGGAGGGGGGATCCGCACATTGAGGGGGGATCCGCATAGGGAGGGGGGATCCGCATAGGGAGGGGGGATCGGCACAGGGAGGGGGGATCGGCACAGGGAGGGGGGATCCGCACATTGAGGGGGGATCCGCATAGGGAGGGGGGATCCGCATAGGGAGGGGGGATCCGCATAGGGAGGGGGGATCGGCACAGGGAGGGGGGATCGGCACAGGGAGGGGGGATCCGCACATTGAGGGGGGATCCGCATAGGGAGGGGGGATCCGTATAGGTAGGAGGGATCGGCACAGGGAGGGGGGATCGGCACAGGGAGGGGGGATCCGCACATTGAGGGGGGATCCGCATAGGGAGGGGGGATCGGCACAGGGAGGGGGGATCGGCACAGGGAGGGGGGATCGGCACAGGGGGGGGATCGGCACAGGGAGGGGGGGATCAGTGAGGGACGACAATTACAGAGCTGTGTCTGTTACATAGTTACATAGTAGGTGAGGTCGAAAAAAGACACAAGTCCATCAAGTCCAACCTATGTGTGTGATTATGTGTCAGTATTACATTGTATATCCCTGTATGTTGAGGTCTGTGTGTCTCTTTCTCCAGCAGCTAAAAGCTGGTAGCAGGCAGAGGGGGGGAGAGACCAGCTTTCAGCTGCTGGAGGGAGAGCTCTGCTCTCTCAGCTACTGCCTCAATCTGGAGAGATTTCCCCTAATTTCCTGTTTCCTGTCCTCAGGATCTTTCCCTGCTCTAAAATAATGTGTGATATAGAAATCTGATCTCGTGTTTCTGATTTTTACTCCCCTTCTTTTAATAAAAGTCTTCACTTTATACCTGGAAATCTGTGTCTCCTTGTGCCGGGATGACTGGAACCTTCCGAGAGGGAATTATTATTTATGGTATAAAGTGGAACCTCGGATTGCGAGTAACGCAGTTAACGAGCGCTTCGCAATACGAGCGCTTTATTTTTAAAAATCGTAACTCGGTTTGCGAGTGTTGTCTCGCAAAACGAGCGCGATTCAGGCCAAAGTGGTGTGCAGTACCGCGTTTAGCCTGAGGTGGGGGGGGGGGGGCGCTGGAGCCGAGCAGAGCCGAAAGTCGCCGATCGCAGCTGTTCGGAAATGCACGGAAAGGCCCGAGGACACTTCGGCTGACCTCGGCAAATCTCGGGTAGGAAGTCTTTCTGAGGTTTGCCGAGGTCAGCCGAAGGGTCCTCGGGCCTTTCCGTGCATTTCCGAACAGCTGCGATCGGCGACTTTCGGCTCTGCTCGGCCGTTTCCGAGGCTCTCCGGCGCCCCCCCTCTGCCTCTGGCCGCATGCGGTATTGCATCCCATTGAAGTCAATGCGGAACAAATTATTTTCGTTTCCATTGACTTCAATAGGAAAACTCGCTTTGATTTGCGAGTACTTTGGATTACGAGCATTCTCCTGGAACGGATTATACTTGTAATCCGAGGTTCCACTGATTATGGGATCCTACCATCTTTGTTATTTATTTCATCGTTTAGTTTAATTTATTTTTTTATTGGAGAAATATTTGTCTCAGAAATTGAATAATGAAACGTCTTTCTAAAATTCCAGTTCGTTTAAAGGGTTAGTTCACCTTTATATAAAAAATATATCCAATCTATACATAACCTTTGTGCTCATCCGCAGCAACAGAAAATCGCACTGCGCATGCGCGGGGCACTAAGAGGCATTTTTGAAAGGTGGTTGGGTGGCGTTTTGTCGTCTCCTCGCTGCCTGTTTTAGCCACTTGACCTCCGGAAGATTTACCCCCTCCCCCCTTCATGACCAGGTCATTTTTTTGCGATACGGCACCGCATGGTTTAACTGACAATTGTGCGGTCGTGCGACGTTGTACATAAACAAAATTCACGTCCTTTTTTTCCCCACAAATAGAGATTTCTTTTAGTAGTATTTGATCACCTCTGCATTTTTTTTTGCGCTATAAAAAAAAAAAAAAAGACAATTTTGAAAAAAAAAACCAAACAATATCTTTTACTATTTGTTATAATAAATATCTAAAAAAAAAACAAATGTAAAAAAACAAATTTCTTCATCAGTTTAGGCCGATATGTATTCTTCTACATATTTTTAATAAAAAATTGCAAAACTATGGGATAGATTTATGACATTTTTTATTATTATTTTTTTTTTTTTACTAGTATTGGTGGTGATCAGCAATTTTTAGCAGGACTGTGACATTGCGGCGGACAAATCGGACACTTTTGACACTTTTTTGGGACCACTGACATTTATACAGGGATCAGTGCTATAAAAATGCACTGATTACTGTGTAAATGTCACTGGCAGGAAAGGGGTTAAATCTAGGGGGCGACCAAGGGGTTAAATGTGTTCCTTGGGAGGTGATTCTAACTGTGGGGGGGGAGGGGACTGACTGGAGGAGGAGAGAGATCGCTGTTCCTAATCACTAGGAACAGCAGATCTCTCTCTCCTCCCCTGTCAGAACGGGGATCTGTTTGTTTACATTGACTCTCTGTGGAGCGATCGCGGGTGACCGGCGGATATCGCGGCTGCCGGCCATGCGCATCGGCTCCGGCGGCGTGCCGAGGGAGCGCGCGCGCCCACTGTATCTATTGCACAAAGCGACGTACACCTAAGGCGATTCGCGCAATAGAGCCGACCTGCCGCAGTGTAATGACGGCAAGTGGTTAGCTGACAATTGCGCGGTCGTGCGCCGCTGTAACCAAATAAAATGTATGTCCTTTTTTTTCCCCACAAATAGAACTTTATTTTTGTGGTATTTGATCACCTCTGCGTTTTTTATTTTTTATTTGTTGCGCTATAAACGAAAAAAGACAATTTAAAAAAAAAAAAAAAAAATTATATTTTAAATCATCAAAAGTGCGACCGCCGCCAATACAAGTAAATAAAAATAAAAAATAAATAAAGAGAAATATCTCATAGTTTGTAGACGCAATAAGTTTTGTGCAAACCAATCAATATACACTTATTGGGATTTTTTTTTTTTTTTTTTTACCAAAAATATATGTCGCAGAATACACATTGGCCTAAATTTATGAAGACATTTGTTGTTTTATTTTTCAATTTTTTTATTGGATGTTTTATAGCAGAAAGTGCTATTTTTCAATTTTTTTACTTTCTGCTATAAAACATCCAATAAAAAAATTGAAAAATAAAACAACAAATATCTTCATAAATTTAGGCCAATGTGTATTCTGCGACATATATTTTTGGTAAAAAAAAAAAAAAAAATCCCAATAAGTGTATATTGATTGGTTTGCACAAAACTTATCGCGTCTACAAACTATGAGATATTTCTCTTTATTTATTTTTTATTTTTATTTACTTGTATTGGCGGCGGTCGCACTTTTGAGGATTTAAAATATAAAAGGAATGTAATGGTGGTAGATAGGTGGCGGTATTCCCAGCTGAAACATTTCATAGAGGCATTACCCCGACCAATTAGATCTGAAGAGAACTGAAGGGAACTCCCGCTGGGGCAGCTCTGCACGGCAACAGGTAAAAAGAGGGGGATATCAAGGATACCGTATATACTCCAGTATAAGACGAGTTTTTCAGCACATTTTTTTGTTCTGGAAACGCCCCCCTCGGCTTATACTGGAGTCGAGCACTTTTCTGCAGCAGAGAATGACATTTTCCGAACCGACTTTGGGGCCACTTGGAGCTAGGAACCCCAAATGTGGTGTGCAAACCCAGTGGAACCAGCACTACAACATATCTAAAGCTGGGGTTCCTAGCACTAAGTGGCCCCGAGATACGGGGCCCCAAAGTCGGTTCGGAAAATGGCATTCTCTGCTGCAGAAAAGTGGTTGACATTTTTTCCGAGCCGAATTTGGGGCCCCGTATCTTGGGGCCACTTTAGAGCTAGGAACCCCTGCTTTAGATATGTTGTAGTGCTGGTTCCACTGGGTTTGCACACCAAATTTGGGGTTCCTAGCACCAAGTAACCCCGAGATACGGGGCCCCAAAGTTGGTCAACTGTGTCCATCTGCAGCAATGTCATTTCGGGAGCCTTTGGGTTCAGAGACCCCAAATTTTGGCTGCAGCTAGGGGGGCATCTAGGAACCCTTAACTACCAGGTTTGAAGTTCGGGGGACCTATGGCTGCAAATGGGCACAGTGAGGCTGCAAATGGGCACAGTGAGGCTGCAAATGGGCATTGTTGACCCCATAGGTGTGCGCCCCAAATGTATTAAAACATGGATGGTGTCAGTAGAGCAGAGGTTGGTGTCAGGGACGTGGACTGTGTCAGTAGCTTTTTATTTTTATCTTTTTTTTTTTTTTTTCTAAGGAGCCCCATTCAGGGGCATTGGTGCAATATCAGCAGGGGGAATCTGCACCTCAAGTGGTGATTAGGGTGTGCCCAGGCACACCCGGCACACCCCCTGCGCACGCCTATGGTTGGCTCTCTTTTCCACTTACAGTAGCTGTTGCATTTCTCCCCCTAGGCTTATACTCGAGTCACTACGTTTTCCCAGTTTTTTGTGGTAAAATTAGGTGCCTCGGCTTATACTCGGGTCGGCTTATACTAGAGTATATACTGTAGATAAAATATTGATGGATGAGAAGGGGCTGCTGGGAACGCCACCATTTATCAGAAAATGGGAAGAAGAAGAATCGGGATCACGAGTGAATGATGCAGAAACAGGGCAAATAATGAGGATGGTGCATCCCACATCAATAGACTACAATAGTATAGAAATGAATTATAAATGTTTGGCTCGGTGGTACAAAACCCCCAGGTAAGGCACATAAATATCAAAGGGAGGGTTTTGCAACTATGTTGGAGGGGGTGTGAGGAATTAGGAACCATGTCCCACTTTCGGTGGACCTGCCCAAAAAATAAAAAAAAATACTGGAGGGAGGTACTGCAAATAATAAAAAATATAACCAACATAGAAATATTGGAGGACCTGAGGGGGTGTTTGTTCCATGGAATCCAAATGCCAACTAAACAATACATGAGAACACCCATTCCACACTTAGGCCCCTTTCACACTGGGGCGGTGGGGGCGTCGGCGGTAAAACAGCGCTATTTTTAGCGCTGTTTTACCGTCGTTCTTGCGCTAGCGGTGCGGTTTTAACCCCCGCTGGCGGCCGAAAAAAGGGTTAAAACCGCTCGCATAGCGTGGCTATAGCCGCGGTATTGCCGCGCTGTCCCATTGATTTCAATGGGAAGGAGCGGTGAATACACCGCTCCTTCACCGCTCCAAAGATGCGGCTTGCAGGAGTTTTTTTCTTCTCCTGCCAGCGCACCGCACCCTCGGGCTTTCACACTGAACAAACAGCAGCGGCTGTTTTGGGTCGGTTTGCAGGCGGTATTTTTAGCGCAATAACGCCTGCAGTGTGAAAGGGGTCTTATTAAACACAGCCAGAAGTCTAATTCCCAAACAGTGGCAAGAACTAGAAAGCCCTTACGATGAGGAGCTGGTTTTTTTTTAAATTAAATGATATCTACCATTTAGAGTACCTAAGGTTTAGTGGTGAAGAAGGATGGGAAGGGTTTGAAGAGAAATGGAGAGATTGGGTAAACTTTAAGCAGACACTAAAGCCTCGTACACACGATCGGACTTCAAACAAACTTTTCTGTGGATTTCTGTCCAAAGGGCGTTGGCCGTGAACTTGGTATGCTTACACACGGCAGGACTTTTTCAGCCAACTTTCACCAAATCACGTGGTTTTTTTCAGCTCTTTACTGCCACCCTTTGGTCAGCTTCTGTATTGTTGTCTGATCTTTTGCATTGGTTCTGAGGCATGCGCGTTTGTACTTTGGACTAAAGTCAGATGGTTTTGTGTACACACGATCGGACTAGCCGACCTAGGACTTTTGTTGCCGCCAAGTTTGTCTGTTCGCACAGCCGACATCTGTCAGATGAAAACCGAAAAAAGTTTGTCCGATGCAGCGTACGCACGGTCGGATGTTGCCTTAAAGCGGGATTCCGGCCAGCTACATTTTTTTTTTTTAAAGTCAGCAGCTACAAAAACTGTAAATAAGTACTTACCTGTCCTGGGTACCCGCGATGTCGGCCGCCCGAGGCCGACCCGTCCCTCGGCTCTCAGGTCCCGGCACCGCCATCCTAAGTAGGGGAAACAGGCAGTGGAGCCTTGCGGCTTCACTGCCAGTTTCCTACTGCGCACGCGCGAGCGGCACGGCGCGGCGCTTTGTGAATGGGACGCAATGTGTAAGATTGAAGATCACCGGGTTGTAGGAAGAGGTAGATTAGGAAGACTGCCTAGCAACAGCCATTTCACGTAAGTAGAACATTTTTTTTTCCCTCCTTTTTTTAGGTATCTTTTCGTGCAATTTTTTTTTCAGGGTGGACCTCCACTTTAAAACAGGTAATTTGCATGTTTGTTATCAAAAAGTCCGATCGTGTGTATGGGCCTTTAGTTTCGCCGAAAAGATGGGAACACAATGAAGGGATGAGAAAGGGAGCGGTTAGGCGCACTGGAAAAGTAAGTCCTGAGAGGATCGGGTGGAAGGGTGGGCAGGGGCGGGGGAGGAAGGGGGGATTTATACAGATATGTAAGCAATAATTAATGAATAGTAGAGATATGTTCTCGATTATTTATGTATGTATCAGTTTTTAAAGAAATTTAATAAAGATACTGTATAAAGGAAAAAAACAAACAAACAAAAAAAAAAAACGTGTATTGAAAAACACAAAATACACCTACAATCTGCAACCTGCAACCTGCATAGGTGTGAATCAGACCTTAGAGCAAGATTGCAAAACTACGACGGACATTCTGACACCGATTTACACTTTTGACACTTTTTGGGGACCAGTGACACATACAGTGATCAGTGCTAAAAATATGCACTGTCACTGTACTAATGATACTTGCCTGGGAAGGGGTTAATATCAGGGGCGATCGAAGGGGTTAGCTCTGTGCTTAGCTAGTCATTCTGTGTACTGTGGGGGAGGGGCTTTTACTAGGGGAAGACATGGATCCTTGTCTCTGCTTTGCAGGAACACAGGATCGGTGCCTTCCCCCCATGACAGAACGGCGATCTGCCTTGTTTACATAGACTGGCGTTCTACCTGTGCAACAAATGATTGGCGGGTGCAGGTGCCGGCGGACATCGAGTCCATGGTACCCGCTGATTGGCTCACAGCAGGAACGAAGCCCCCGCAGCGCTAGGGTTACCACCTCGTCCCTTTAAACCCGAACACATATGAATTACACGGGTTCTGTGGCTGATTAAGGTGGTACTCAGTGGGGTCTGGTGGGTTCTTCTTTTGGAGGGCCAGCAAACAAACAACACACCCGCACGGCGGCAATGAAACAGAACAGCCCCCCCGTGGGTGGTCGTCACTTACCCACTCGTGTGGAGGGGCTGTGGTGTTCTCTCCCCTACCGGAGTGCGGGCGGCAGAGGCTCCGGTGTCCGCTCCTCCAGCTTCCTCCGCCGCCCTGTGTCTCCTCTTCTGCCAAAGCGCTAGGCGTCCAATAGGATCGCCTGACGCTTTGGCTATTTGGGAAACAGGTCTCACAGACCTGCCTCCTGATTGGCGCGCGGGGGGGGGGGTAGGACTTTAGCGTGATAATAGCGAACATTATTTCAAAAAACGTAGGGGGAAAAAAACTGCGCTAAACTTCAAGAAAATTTGAGAAATAAAAGCCGCCAACACTCAAACAGACAAAGCCAAAAACAAATAATGCAAGAATAGTGTAGCGCTAATGATGCAAGTATAAATAATAATGAATATATTCAAAAAACCATATCGTGAATGCTGGGTGAATAAGCATCAAAAAGTAAACAATCGTATGATAAATGTGCATAAGCACAGATAAAAAAAATAATGAGTGAAAAAGTCCAAATGTGTGAACTTCAAAATTATGATACAAAAAAAAAAACTTTAGAAAAAGTTAAAGAGTGAATGAATGGAAATCATTCCTGTTTGAGGTGACACCAATCAATAAAGTGAAAGAAATAAGTTGCCTGTAGTCACTCAAAGAAAACCTTCAGAGATAAGTAGATGGATACTCTTACCAACTGAGATGGACACACATGTCATACGACAGTGGGTTAATAAGGCTTGGAATCCCAAAGGATCTGGAACCAATGCTGTATACGGGAGGTGATCAGGTAGGTATGGAATCCACAATCCTCCACAAGTATAGTTGAATCTGGATAGATGTACCCAAAGGCGGCTCCTCACAGACTCCAACGGAAAAAGCATATGAAAAAAATCCAAATAGTGCAGATCAACCAAGTAGGTTTATTCCATTATGCCATACATCAAATGAAATTAAAAAGTGATCACAAGTAAAACATATATATAAAAAGCAATGTGGGATACAGATATACTGCTCTCCCGACGCGTTTCGACACAAGGGGTCTTCAACTGGGGCATATAAGGCCCCAGTTGAAGACCTTATATGTCCCAGTTGAAGACCCCTTGTGTTGAAACGCGTCGGTCTAGCAGTATATCTGTATCCCACATTGCTTTCATATAACCTAGGGGGAGCGCTGTACTGACTTTCGGCATCTCCTTTGTCCTCCGTACTGCGCAAGCGCTGCGCCTGCGCAGTACAGGGCGGACACTATCCGATGGGGGGGGACAGGAGCGTGCGGGGCTGAAAGAACCAGGTATTCTCTTTTTACCCAGCAGTTGTATGGCGTGGAATAAAGGAAAAGTGAGTATTGATAGGAAGAGAAGCATTTCCGATAGTCTGTTTATTTGCTCACATTTTCCACGATATGATCTATAAGACTACTAGTGATAAAAGTGTCTGCTTTGTATTGCTGGGGAGAAAGTATCTTACATTGCTCAAGAGATCCATGACTTGCTAACACCTGGAGTCTAACAATATAGCTGAATAATGGATGGGCAGCATTTTATTCTTGGTACCAGGCAGCACAATTTCTTGGGACGGCACTGCTTAGAACCCCCAAACATTATATATTTTTTTTTTTTTTAGCAGAGACCCTAGGGAATAAAATAGCGGTTGTTGCAATATTTTATGTCATACAGTATTTGCGCAGCGGTCTTTCAAACGCAACTTTTTTGGAAAAAATACACTTTAATGAATTTAAAAAAAAACTAAAACAGTAAAGATTAGATTGTAAGCTCTTCTGAGCAGGGCCCTCTTAATCCTATTGTATTGTATTGTATTGTATTATATTATAACTGTATTGTCTCCCTTTTATATTGTAAAGTGCTGCGTAAACTGTTGGCGCTATATAAATCCTGAATAATAATAATAATAATAATAAAGTTAGCCCATTTTTTTTCGTCCAAAAGTTTTGATTACCTGTTTTTGTGTATTTAATATTTAAGATATAGTTTTTTTTATTTAAATCTACATTATACATACAAGTGAACTGATTGGAAGTTTGTTTTGTTTGATAAATGTTTAAATGTAAGACATTTTCTGTATCACTTATTACTTAAGGCTGCTCTCACACTGGAGCGGGCAGGCGTTGACGTTAAAATGCTGCTAGCTTTAGCGGCCGCTTTACCATCATTTTAGCGGCGCTATTCGGCCGCTAGCGGGGCACTTATAACACAGCTAGCGGCCAATGAAGGGGTTAACCACTTGCCGACCGCCGCACGCCACTGTGCGTCCCTTTTTTGGGGACGGATATCGTTGTTATGGCAACAGCTAGCTGCCATAACCCCGTTATCCCCGTTTTCGGCCGGCTACAGGATAAAAGTGGTCTCTGCGGCGGATTCGCCGGGAGATCACTTTTATCGGTGGCGGGAGAGGGCCCCCCTCCTCTCGCCGCAATCCGGAGCCGTCGGCAGCGGCGGAGGCGATCACGTCTGTTGCCTAGCGGTGCATGGAGACGAGTGAGGGGAAGATGGCGCCCACCCATCTCCATGACACTGCAGGGCGGAAGCAAAGTCAAAACGACACTTCCGCCCAAACGTCTTAAAAGCACATTTTTTTCAATGTCATTTTCTTAAATGACTTTTTTTTAAATTTTTTTTTTTTAATTGCATTTCAGTGTAAATATGAGATGTGAGGTCTTTTTGACCCCCCCAGAGCTCATATTTAAGAGGACCTGTCATGCTTTTTTCTATCACAAGGGATGTTTACATTCCTCGTAATAGGAATAAAAGTGACACATTTTTTTTTTTAACAGTGTAAAAATAAATAAAATCATGTAAAATAAATAAGAAAAATAAAATATATTTTTTTTAAAGCACCCTGTCCCGACGAGCTTGCGCACAGAAGCGAACGCATACGTGAGTAGCGCCCACATATGAAAACGGTGGTCAAACCACACATGTGAGGTATGGCCGCAATCGTTAGAGCAAGAGCAATAATTCTAGCCTAGTCTAGATCTCCTCTGTAACGCAAAACACGCAACCTGTAGAATTTTTTAAACATCGCCTATGGAGATTTATGAGAGTAAAAGCTTGACGCCATTCCACGAGCGAGGGCAATTTTGAAGTGTGACATGTTGGGTATCAATTTACTTGGCGTAACATTATCTTTCACAATATAAAAAAAAAATTGGGCTAACTTTACTGTTGTCTTATTTTTTTATTCAAAAAAGTGAATTTTTTCCAAAAAAAGCGCGCTTATAAGACCACTGCGCAAATACGGTGTGAAAAAAAGTATTGCAATGACCGCCATTTTATTCTCTAGGGTGTTAGAAAAAAAACAATATATAATGTTTGGGGGTTCTAAAGTAATTTTCTAGCAAAAAAAAAAAACAGTTTTAAACATGTAAACACCTAAATTCCAAAACGAGGCTGGTCCTTAAGTGGTTAAATGCGCCCGTGTAGCGCCGCTGCCGAAGCGATTTGCAGGCGCTCCGGCAGCGGTGCCCATTCATTTCAATGGGCAGGAGTGGTGGAGGAGCGGTATACACACTGCTCCAAAGATGCAGCTTGGGGGACTTTTTTTTACAGCCTCGGTGTGGAAGCACTCGGGATCTCACACTGAGACTGCGGGGGAGACGTTTTACAGGCACTTTACAGGCGCTATTTTTAGCCCAAAAGCGCCTGAAAAACGCCCCAGTGTGAAAGGGGTCTAACTGTTAGATTATATGAGAGGAAGGGAAAAAAAAAAAAAAATCAGCCTAACGTATTGGCCAAAAAAAAACTCGGCATCATATGTTGGCCATCGGCCGCCGCGATTTCTAAATATCGGCATCGGCCAGAGAAAAACCCATATCGGTCGACCTCTAGTACTATTGCATGTTCTTAACATTTACTGCAGATTTGGTGTGTGTGCTTTGAGGTCGGTGGGAAGGCGCTTAATATAAGTTTTAAGGATATTGAGCGTTTGTCCTGTTGTGCGCCTGTCTGTATATCCATCTCTATAGTGAGCATTGAATCTATGGTTTCATACATACATTGACTGTTATCCGTTGTCATTAATTACCTTCACATTACCACACTGTGCCTTGTGTTACATTTCCATATCAGTAAACTTCCTGATTGGTTAATTGACACTTTGTGTGAGTCTCTATCTATTATTACAGCTGGTGAAGTGACGGGTTCCAAGGTTTCGGTAAATATACTGTATAGTGTATCATTGCTGTGTTTCTCTGCTGGGTCCCACACTCATATTACCACACAGGGGTGCCAGAGGGGTCCAGACTGTTCTTGGGGTTGAGAGGCAGGGTGCAGAATTGAACATTTATCAGCAGCTCCTTCGGGGGGTAATGCTACACCTACATACATTTGCTAGTAGGTGTCCCTCATTCCCATCTCAAAATGTTGGGAGGTGTAGCCAATGGCGTCACTAGGGGGGGCCAGAGAGGGCCCTGACCCCCCCCCCCCCCCAACATTATGCTGTGCCCCACCATGTGCCCCCCCCAGTTAATTTTTTACAATGTCTAAGAGGGAGAGCATCCCCAGTCAGCTCCTGTTGGTGAATCCCTTCCCCCCTCTCTCTGCTCGCTGACAATGCATAATGCAAGCGCTCACACAACCAGTTACTTAAAAAACAGACTGATTTCTCCCATTCTTAGGACAGGAGGACCAGCCTGTAAATTCCAGGAGATGCCAGACCAGCGCTGTCAATAGCAGGGGCAGGACAGCAAGAGGAGGCTGGGGAACCCCACAGTGGCAGAACATCAGGGGCCCGGTGGCAGGACAACCTTTGCAACCCTGATAGTTCTCCCACTGCTTTGGACCCTTATATTTTCTTGGTATGCTGGTGACATATATCTCTTGTTTTCTGCCATCCTGGGGGGGCCCTAATACAGTATGATGGGAGCTCACTGCAGAACATGTGAAAGGGCCATTGTGGGATCGTAGTAAAGGGTCCCAGGAGATTATATATATATAATTGCATTTTATAGTTGCCCCCCCTACTTTTGTCCCTGTCCCCCCATGTGCCCACCCTAAATATGAAAGCTGGAGACGCCACTGGGTGTGGCCACTCACTCAGTGCCTTATCTGCATCAAATTAGCCTCAGAACCCGTGTCATTAATATAGTGTTCAGGTTTAAAGGGATGAGGTGGCAACCCTAGGCGGCGCGCATGCGTGCTCCCCTACCTGGGCATATATATATATATATATATATATATATATACGTGATCCTGCACACAGCTGCCGCCCTGTAGACATAAAACTGCTATGGGGGCGGACAGCAAGTGGTTAAAGGCTGCACAACTGTGCATTGCACACGGCTGTGGCGCAGCCCCCATTTGTTTGTCTTATTAACATTCTGCTACAACTTTGTGCAACAAAAAGTTGATGCAAATAAGAAAAAGTATCACAGAGAAGACTCAATTGTTCTTGTTACAAGTGCAGTAATACGGCTGCAATCACCTCTAGCACTTTAGTGTAAACTACGCCTTACGTCTCTGCAGACTTCCTGGACTGCCCTCAGTTAAGATGGAGTCTCGGGTGACCAGGCATATGAAGCATCACTTCCGCCCTCTTGGTGACATCACTTCCGCCCTTCTGGCCTCTTGGTGACATCACTTCCGCCCCTTCCCCGAACGTCACTGCCCTTAGCTAAGATGGAGGCTCTGCTGAAGAAGGAGTTGAGCTGCTCCCAGGTGAAGCTGGCTGGTCACTCGGGAGGAGGCTGCATCAGTCAGGGGCAGAGCTATGACACTAACCTGGGCCGCCTCTATGTCAAGACCAACCACAAGGCTGAGGTGCCACCTTCTCTTATTAACGATTATTCTTAGGAGTGCCGACAGTCGTCACTAATTGTTGATGTCATCAGTTTTATTTCATGTGATAATCCCACGTCTGCACATGCTGATTATTTTATTTGCCCCCGGGAGGGTCACCGGGGGGGGTCCATCGAATAAAATTTTGACGGGGTTCTATTAAATCATTGTTTACGTGATCTTCTTCTAATGTCAGTATTGATTCCTGTAATGTTTCGTTATTTTTATACTTAACCACTTCAGCCCCGGGAAGAATTTGCCCCCTTAATGCCCAGGCCATTTTTTACGTTACGGCACTGCGTCGCTTTAACTGACAATTGCGCGGTCATACGACGTTGTACCCAAACCAAATTGAAGCCCCCCCCCCAATAGGGATTTATTTTGGTGGTATTTGATCCTCTTTGCGGTTTTTATTTTTTGCGCTAAAAAACAAAGAGGGACAATTTTGAAAACAATATTTTTTTTTACTTTTTGCTATAATACATATCCAAAAAAAAAATATATAAAAAAAAACAAAAACAAATTTATTCCTCAGTTTAGGCAGATATGTATTCTACATATTTTTGGTAAAAAAAAATGCAATAGGCGTATATTGATTGGTTTGCGCAAAAGTTATTGCGTCTACAAACTATGGGGTAGATTTATGGACTTTTTTTTTTTTCAATTGTTTTTACTAGTAAGGGCGGCGATCTGCGATTTTTAGCGGGACAATGTGGCGGACAAATCTGACCCCAAATTACACTTTTTGGGGACCAGTGACATTATTACATTGATCGGTGCTATAAAAATGCACTGATCAATGTAAAAATGACATTGGCAGGGAAGAGGTTAACACTAGGGGGGGCGATCAAGGGGTTAAGTGTGTTCCCTAGGGAGGTGTGTTCTAACTGTAGGGGGGATGGGCTGCCAGGGACATGACAGAGATCGCTGTTCCTGATCACTGGGAACAGTAGATCTCTGTCATGTCTCCTGTCAGAACGGGGATCCGCTTGTTTACAGTGTCAGATCCACGTTCTGCCTCTGTACTAGACGATCGCGGGTCGCCAGCAGACATCGGGTCCACCCAACCCGCAGGCACAAGTGGTTAATTACAATGTTTCCAGTTGGAATTCTGCAACAATGTAGTTACATTGTTTACGATGTGAGTTGAAGTGTTTGTTAGAATTCTTCACGTAGGCCTCATGTACGGGGCGTTAGAAAAAACGAGCTGCAAAGCCTCTGCCGATTTAGTAGCTTATTGCATTGGCGGTAATGCGCGTTTAGCCGCGTTAGCTTTTAGCGGAGTTTCTCTGCCTCTATTCAAAAATCAATGGTTCCCTATGAAAGCCATCTACTGATCCGACTTTCAGCCCATTGATTTGAAGTCACATCCGAGGTCAGATCATGATGTGGTGCAACTTGTGCTCTGAGGATCTTGAAGGGGAACCCCACGCCAAAATGGAAAAGAAGAAAAAAAAACGGTGTGGGGTCCCCCCCAATATCCATACCAGGCCCTTTGAGTCTGGTATGGATCTTGAACGGCAACCCCACTCCAAAATGAAAAAGAAAACTGCATGGGGTCCCCCCGCTCCCCAAGACCATACCAGACCCTTCGATCTGGTATGGGTTTTAAGGGGAAATCCCATGCCAAAAAAAAACAGCGTGGGGGTCCCCTCCTAAATGCGTACCAGACCCTTCTCCAAGAATATAGCCCAGCAGGTCAGGAAAGGGGGGGTTGAATGGAGCGCCCCCCTCTTCCTGGATCATACCAGGCCACATGCCCTCAACATAGGGGGTGTGCTTCGGAGCGGGGGGGGGGGGGGCTCTGCCCCAAAGCACCATGTCATGTTGATGGGGACAAGGGCCTCTTCCTGACAGCCCAGGGCTGTGGTTGTTGATGTCTGTGGGCGGGTGGCTTATTGGAATCTAGAAGCCCCCTTTAAAAAGGGGCCCTCCAGATCCCACCCCCCCTTATGTGAATGAGTATGGGGTACATTGTACCCCTATCCATTCACCCCCCAAAAAAAGCAGTGTAGTGTAAATAAAAACAAGATATGGTTTTGACAAGTCCTTTTATTAAAAAATCTTCCTTTGGTCTTATCCCTCCGGTCTTCTCCCTCCGATCTTCTCTCCCTCCGGTCTTTTTCCTCTGGTCTTCTCCCTCCTCTGGTCTTCTCCCTCCTCTGGTCTTTTTCCTCCTCTGGTCTTTTTCCTCTGGTCTTCTCCCTCTTTTTCCTCTGGTCTTTTTCCTCTGGTCTTTTTCCTCTGGTCTTCTTCCTCTGGTCTTTTTCCTCTGGTCTTTTTCCTCTGGTCTTCTTCCTCTGGTCTTCTCCCTCTGGTCTTCTCCCTCTGGTCTTCTTCCTCTGGTCTTTTTCCTCTGGTCTTCTCCCTCTGGTCTTCTATCTCTGGTCTTTTTCCTCCGGTCTTCTCCCTCTGGTCTTCTCCCTCTGGTCTTCTCCCTCTGGTCTTCTTCCTCTGGTCTTCTTCCTCTGGTCTTTTTCCTCTGTTTTTTTCCCTCTGGTCTTCTCCCTCTGGTCTTCTCCCTCTGGTCTTTTTCCTCTGGTCTTCTCCCTCTTTTTCCTCTAGCCTTTTTCCTCTTTTTCCTCTGGTCTTTTTCCTCCGGTCTTCTTCCTCTGGTCTTCTCCCTCTTTTTTCCTCTGGTCTTCTCTCTCTGGTCTTCTCTGCCGCCGACCCGGCCCTCCTCTGATGGTGTCTCCCATCTTTGTGCCAGCTTCGCTCTTTGCCGGTTCTTATATAGCCAATGGGGCCGGCCCAAAGCACCCACTGCCCCCCATGTTGAGAGCGTGTGTACTGGTATGGTCCAGGAGGAAGGGGGGGGGGGGGGGCGCTCATTTGCTTCCTGACCTGCGGGGCTGCATGCTCGGATTAGGGAATGGGTATGGATTGTGGGGGTGAGGGGGTGACGCCGAGCCCTTTTTTTTTTTGCTGTGAGGTTTCCCCTCAAAAATCCATACCAGACTGAAGTGTCTGGTATGTTCTTAGGGGGGACCCCACACAGTTTTTATTTTCCATTTTGGTGTGTGGGGTTTCTCTTCAAGATCCTCAGAGCACCCCCCCATCCATGCTCCGCCACCCGCCCATATCCTTGCGCCCGTCTCCTTTCAGGACGCCGGGTGCATAAATTCCTATGGCGGGGGTGAGCGGGTGTTTTTTGAAGCACTGATTAGAGCCAGAGGCTCTAATAGACTTCAAAATAGGGTGGGCTTGGGGCGCAGAGCCTGGTGCCCCGATCCCCGCCCCTCCCCGGATGCCCGATCCCCGCCCCTCCCCGGATGCCCGATCCCCGCCGCTCCACGGATGCCGGATCCCCGCTACTCCTCGGATGCCAATCCCTGCTGCTGCTTGGTGCCCTGATCCCCGCCACTCCTCCGGATGCCGGCCAATGCCCAATCCCTGCAGATGTCCGCCACCTAGATGGGGTAACTGTCGGTCCACCAGCAGAGAGCGGGGGGGGTTTAATTGGGGGGTGGGTTGAGGTGCCACGGGGGGAGGGTTGTTTGGCGCCCCTCCAGACAAAAAAACACCAGCCACCACTGACCCCTAGCAACAATTGATCATCCCTACCAACAATAGATTACCCCCCACAACAATAGTTTCTCCCCAACAACATAGATTCCCCAGCAACAATAGCTCTACCCAGCAACAATAAATCGCCAACAACAATAGAAACCCCCAGCAACCATAGACCCCAAAAGCTACAATAGACTCCCCCAGTAACAAATGACCCCCCACAACAAAATACCCCCCAGCAACAATACTGTGGATCCACCCTAGCAACAAAAGACTCCAACAGCAACAATAGATCTCCCCGAAGCCAGCAATAATAGACCTTTCCCTCAACAATAGATCTCTCCCATCAACAACTGCCCCCCCCCAGCAGCATAAAATCCCCCGGATTAACAATAGATTTCACTCACCAGCAGCAATAGATTTTTCCAGCAACAATAGATCCAACAGCATACGCTACATCCAGTTCCCGCTGGAAAAGCCCTGGATACTCGTACAAATGCTTAGTATCGGCACCAATACTGACACTGGTATCGGTATAACTCTACTCTACTCTAGGGTGTCTACTTTCAAAAAATATGTTTGGGGGTTTCACATAATCTTCAGGCCTAAGTGATTTTGTGTGTAAAAGCGTCTCTGGCAGTGAAAGGGTTGGGCTCATATCTGATTGTACGATCTTCTTCAGGTCTACCATCGACTATTGTGTGCAAGGACATGCCCGATTGGATACAGATTGGTTGGATAGACCTCTTACGTATGTCTTTTCTTAGGCGAGGAGGATGTTCGAAGGAGAAATGGCGAGCCTGCAAGCTATCCTGCAGACAGGAACCGTTCGGGTCCCCAAACCCATGAAGGTTATAGAGCAGTCATCAGGGGGCGCTCTGCTAGTGATGGAACATATGGACTTCAGAAGTCTCAACAGGTAGATGTTCGGCCACCGCAAAGGCAGATGTGTTTTTTTTTTTTTTTTTTCTTAAGGAAAATTTGCTACAAGAAGTTGTTGCAAAAGCAGGGCCGGTTCTTCCACTAGGCAAACTAGGCAGCCGCCTAGGGCGTGCACTGCTGCCTAGGGCGCCCGGCCACGGGTGTTCCTACTCTCTTCTCTCTGCAGCAAGCAACTAAGTCTCAGCATCAGAAGGCGGAAGACTGTGTCTGTGTCCCGACTCTCTAATGAATGGAAGCAAGCAAACATTAATTAATGGGTGCTGGTAGCCTGCATTGATGGGCACTGGTGAGGCTGCATTTCGATGGGCACTGGTGAGGCGGCATTGATGGGCACAGCTGAGACTGTAATTGATGGGCACAGCTGAGACTGTATTTGATGGGCACAGGTGAGACTGCATTTGATGGGCGCTGGTGAGGCTGCATTTGATGGGCGCTGGTGAACCTGCATTTGATGAGCGCTGGTGAGCCTGCATTTGATGAGCGCTGGTGAGGCTGCATTGATGCGTGCTGGTGAGGCTGCATTGATGGGCACTGGTGAGGCTGCATTTGATGGGCGCTGGTGAGGCTGCATTTGATGGGCGCTGGTGAGGCTGCATTGATGCGTGCTGGTGAGGCTGCATTGATGGGTGCTGGTGAGGCTGCATTGATGCGTGCTGGTGAGGCTGCATTGATGCGTGCTGGTGAGGCTGCATTGATGGGTGCTGGTGAGGCTGCATTTGATGGGCGCTGGTGAGGCTGCATTTGATGAGCGCTGGTGAGGCTGCATTGATGCGTGCTGGTGAGGCTGCATTTATAGGGCGCTGGTGAGGCTGCATTTGATGAGCGCTGGTGAGGCTGCATTGATGCGTGCTGGTGAGGCTGCATTGATGCGTGCTGGTGAGGCTGCATTGATGCGTGCTGGTGAGGCTGCATTGATGCGTGCTGGTGAGGCTGCATTTGATTGGCGCTGGTGAGGCTGCATTTGATGGGGTTTGGGGGGATGAGGTTTCGCCTAGGGTGTCAAAATTCCTTGCACCAGCCCTGTGCAAAAGCTATTAGTTATATTAAATGTTATTATGATATACAGAATATTATTACTCCCTGTAACTAACAGTAAAAGTATTTGAATGAATACATTGTAACTATAACAAGATAATAATGAACAGCCCATAAAAGGATAAAAGAAGCAAACCAATATTTGCTTGAATAGAGAATTCCCTTGCAGTTCATTTTTGGTGCCACAAGATGTCCTCGGCTGGTTGGCCAACAACGTTCAACCCACTTCTGTTGAGCTCAGGTCCTCCTGGGCCCGCCCCCATCCTATGATTGGACAGTGATTAGCTCATCTCTACTTCAGGGACTGATACCTGACCAAATGACATTTTTTAATAAAAAAAAAAAAAACATTTAAAGATATGGATTATTAATTGCAGAGCGGCATTAGTTTGTGTCTTTTTTACATCTGCTTGGAGATCATCTTTTAAGATTTTTTTAATTTTTTTTTTTTTTACTCTCTTCAGACATTCGGCAAAGCTGGGAGAGCAGCTGGCGGATCTCCACCTCCATAACCAGAGGCTGCGGGACAAGCTGACCCAAGAGAGCGGGACTGTGGGTAATTATAGGTTCAGTCCAAACTGTGGCGGCCTATGACCAGTGCAATGCATTACAGTGCAGTCTGGGTCCCATTGCAGAGATCCCCCCTCACTTCCTGTTCTGGTGACAACCGGAGTGTTAGGAAGTGACCCTGAGTTAAGGGGGCTCTGATGTAAGGGGGGATGCTGTGCACTCTGGTGTAAAGGAGAACTCTGATGTAAGGGGGTCTCTGCTCACCAAAGCCCCTCTTACATCTGAGTCCACAGAGTCCCCCTTACATCTGAGTCCGCAGAGCACCCCTTACATCAGAGTCCACCCCTTACATCAGAGTCCACAGAGGACCCCTTACATCAGAGTCCACAGAGGACCCCTTACATCAGAGTCCACAGAGGACCCCTTACATCAGAGTCCACAGAGGACCCCTTACATCAGAGTCCACAGAGCACCCCTTACATCAGAGTCCACAGAGGACCCCTTACATCAGAGTCCACTGAGCCCCCCTTACATCAGAGTCCACAGAGCCCCCCTTACATCAGAGTTCACAGAGCCCCCCTTACATCAGAGTTCACAGAGCACCCCTTACATCAGAGTTCACAGAGCCCCCCTTACATCAGAGTTCGCAGAGCACCCCTTACATCAGAGTTCGCAGAGCACCCCTTACATCAGAGTTCGCAGAGCACCCCTTACATCAGAGTTCGCAGAGCACCCCTTACATCAGAGTCCGCAGAGCCCCCCTTACATCAGAGTTCGCAGAGCCCCCCTTACATCAGAGTTCACAGAGCCCCCCTTACATCAGAGTTCGCAGAGCCCCCCTTACATCAGAGTTCACAGAGCCCCCCTTACATCAGAGTTCACAGAGCCCCCCTTACATCAGAGTTCACAGAGCCCCCCTTATATCAGAGTTCACAGAGCACCCCTTACATCAGAGTCCGCAGAGCCCCCCTTACATCAGAGTCCTCCATTAGTACTCACTGGGAGGCAGTAGGGAGAAGAGGGGGAGTATAGGTGGTAAGCCTCTGCCGGCACTTTTCCTCCTCTGGCTGCTGGACTACAAACTCCCCCCCACACTTCATCTTCTCTGAAGCACAGCACTGCCAGGGAGCGTGGGCGGGGCAGACACAGGACGAGAGGGCGGGAGGAGGAGAAATCGATCAGCTCTCTCCTCTCCCATCCATGTGGGGGGGGGACTGTCAGCACTGACTATGGGCTGTGAGAGAGACGCTCGCAGCTCAGAACCCTGCAGCAGCTGGGAAACTACAGTCCGGACTGCCCCCCCCCGCAGCAGTGGCGGAACTCCAGGGCCTGGTGTCAAGGGTGACCTTTGTGACCCTGGAAGTTCCGCCTCTGAGCCCATATAAGGCCCTATTAAATCTGACCTCCCGCCTTCTGCAGGTTGTACCGGCTCCTCTCCTGGCCTCCTCTGATTTCACCGCACACTGTGAGCATCTCACCATGTGCATTAGAAGCTGCAAGTCAGGTAGAACCTGCTTCATTTCCTGACTAGAGGACGTCCAGCATCATTTAGAGCCCCGCCCCCCCCAGCCTGACTGTCCCTGGCCCCTCCCCTTTCATTCATTGAAATTTGTTTCTTTTGGTCAGCATCATATGTGGGCGTTACCTGGAGCAACTCGGCGTGTATTCTAATGATGACTGTGAATAGGGGGGTTATGTAGATTTTATTACAGGAGAGACCTAGCATGCTTCTATGTGTTTTAATTTATTCCACTTTAGTGCTTTTTCCTGAATCTAAAGGTTATTTCTTTCGTCTCTTTTCTGTAGGTAAAGGTTCCGGACAGTCGGAGCTCCAGTATGTGGACAGGTTTGGTTTCCATATCGCGACATGCTGCGGATATCTCCCTCTGGTGAGGTTCTTATATGAGAACTCTAGAGGAAGTGATAGGCAAGCAATGGGAGGCAGATCGATCGATCTATCTATTGATCTATCTATCGATCTATCTATCGATCAATCTATCTTGTCTTTCAGAAGAATGATTGGCATGAAGATTGGGTGATGTTCTATACCCAGCAGCGTCTGCAGCATCAGCTGAACCTCCTGGAGGAATCCTCGGGGGACCGGGAGGCGAGGGAGCTCTGGTCTCAGCTCCAGGTAGGTCGTGTATCATAGAACATTAGTGATCTCTGGAATCATCTGTAAAGTGGATTATTATGGGCTCCCGATGCTTAACCCAATACCTGGACAGTCAGCGGTGATCGGTGAGTGGGGGAGTTACAAGCTTCTCACCCCCCCTGGCTTTCAGCTGCTTTAGTGAAATTTATACAGCGGTGATCGGTGCTTGTAACTCCCCCACACACGATCACCGCTGACTGTCCCCGCATCCTCCTCCATGCCCCCTCCGTTCTGCTGTCTCCCTCCTTTCTTCCACCGTGTCCCCCACCGTTCTGCTGCTGTCCCCCACCGTTCTGCTGCTGTCCCCCACCATTCTGCTGCTGTCCCCCACCGTTCTGCTGTCCCCCACCATTCTGCTGCTGTCCCCCACCGTTCTGCTGTCCCCCACCATTCTGCTGCTGTCCCCCACCGTTCTGCTGCTGTCCCCCTGCGTTCTGCTGCTGTCCCCCTGCGTTCTTCTGCTGTCTCCCTCTATTCTGCTGCTGTCCCCCACCGTTCTGCTGCTGTCCCACTCCAGTTTTCCTCAGTGTCTCCCTCTGTTCTGCTGTCCCCCTCCTTTCTTCCTCCGTGTTCCCCTCCATTCTGTTGCTGTCCCCCTCCATTCTGCTGCTGTCCCCCTCCATTCTGCTGCTGTCCCCCACCGTTCTGCTGCTGTCCCCCACCGTTCTGCTGCTGTCCCCCACCGTTCTGCTACTGTCCCCCACCGTTCTACTGTCCCCCTCCGTTCTGCTGCTGTCCCCCTCCGTTCTGTTGCTGTCCCACTCCAGTTTTCCTCAGTGTCTCCCTCTGTTCTGCTGTCCCTCTCCTTTCTTCCTCCGTGTCCCCCTCCATTCTGCTGTCCCCCTCCTTTCTTCCTCCGTGTCCCCCTCCATTCTGCTGTTCCCCTCCTTTCTTCCTCCGTGTCCCCCTCCATTCTGCTGTCCCTCTCCTTTCTTCCTCCATGTCCCCCTCCATTCTGCTGTCCCCCTCCTTTCTTCCACCGTGTCCCTCACCGTTCTGCTGCTGTCCCCCTCCGTTCTGCTGCTGTCCCCCTCCGTTCTGCTGCTGTCCCCCTCCGTTCTGCTGCTGTCCCCCTCCATTCTGCTGCTGTCCCACTCCAGTTTTCCTCAGTGTCTCCCTCTGTTCTACTGTCCCTCTCCTTTCTTCCTCCGTGTCCCCCTCCATTCTGCTGTCCCCCTCCTTTCTTCCTCCGTGTCCCCCTCCATTCTGCTGTCCCCCTCCTTTCTTCCACCGTGTCCCTCACCGTTCTGCTGCTGTCCCCCTCCGTTCTACTGCTGTCCCCCTCCATTCTGCTGCTGTCCCACTCCAGTTTTCCTCAGTGTCTCCCTCTGTTCTGCCGTCCCCCTCCTTTCTTCCTCCGTGTTCCCCTCCATTCTGCTGCTGCCCCTCTCCATTCTGCTGCTGTCCCCCTCCGTTCTGCTGCTGTCCCACTCCAGTTTTCCTCAGTGTCTCCCTCTGTTCTGCTGTCCCTCTCCTTTCTTCCTCCGTGTCCCCCTCCATTCTGCTGTCCCCCTCCTTTCTTCCTCCGTGTCCCCCTCCATTCTGCTGTCCCCCTCCTTTCTTCCACCGTGTCCCCCACCGTTCTGCTGCTGTCCCCCTCCGTTCTGCTGCTGTCCCCCTCCGTTCTGCTGCTGTCCCACTCCAGTTTTCCTCAGTATCTCCCTCCATTCTGCTGTCCCCCTCCTTTCTTCCTCTGTGTCCCCCTCCATTCTGCTGTCCCCCTCCTTTCTTCCTCCGTGTCCCCCTCCATTCTGCTCTCCCCCTCCTTTTTTCCTTCGTGTCCCCCTCTGTTCTGCTGCTGTCCCCCTCCATGTCCTCCTCCTTCCTTTTCTATATGAACAGTCAGCTGACTCTTATCATTTTTACAAATGATTGTAAAAAATAATAAAAATTAAAATAAAAAACACACAGACACCGTCCACCCCCTCCCCCCCCCTAAAAAAAAAGAAAGCATTGTATAAAAAAAAAAAAAAAAAAAATTGTAAAAAAATTGTAAACCCCCCCCCCCCAAAAAAAACAGTCACGTGACATTATAAAAAGGTATTGGTTATTGGAGAGTACTTGTACTCTTAAAAAAGAGTCTTAAAAAAGTGGTATCGGGACAACCCTACTTTTAACCACAAAACCACAAACCACCGTCGGCGAACGTCGGTTCTCTGACTTGGAATACCCGAGTTATGGCAGCAGATAGGTATTTTCTGAAACAGCAGGCGGTCCTCTTTAAGATAAAAGTGGTGTCCGCAGTTAATACACCGCAAGATCACTTTTATAGGTGCCCCACCCCCTGCCCGACGCGTTCCGGTCATCTCTGTCTTCGGTAGCGGCGGAGAGACGATCCGATCTTTTCCCCTCAGAGGCCGCGAGTCGAGTGAAGAAAAGATGGGCCCCCCCCACTCGACTCAATGACGTTGGATGAGGTAAACGCCCAACGGCCTTAGGGCCAGTTCACACCAGACGCAGTTCCGTGCGCTTTTTTTCCTGCACTAAAAATGCATGCGCAGCGTTTTCCATGTATTCCAATGGCTCTAGGGTGCAGGAACTGACCGGAAACTGACTGCATGGTGTGAACTAGAGCCATTGGAATACATGGAAAACGCTGCACATGCATTTTGTGCAGAAAAAAAAGCGCACGGAACTGCGTCTGGTGTGAACTGGCACTAAAAGGGAATTTTTTTTTAGTTATTTATTTATTTATGGGGGAAAAAAAGACATTCTTTTTAATTTTTTTATTGCATTTAAGTGTTAGAGCTCTTTCACACTGCCAGCGCCTAGGCGTCGGCAGTAAAGCGCTGCTAGTTTTAGCGCCATTTTACCGTTGTTTTTGCAGTGCTTTTCGGGCGCTAGTGGGCGAATAAAGGGTTAAAAGCGCCCGCAAAGCGTCACTGCCGAGACGCTTTGCAGGCGCTTTGGCGGCGCTGCTGCCCACTGATTTTAATGGGCAGGGGCGCTTTAGGTGCGGTGCGTACACTCCTCCTAAAGCGCCTCAAAGATGCTGCTTGCAGGACTTTTTTTGACGTCCTGCCAGCGCAGCGCCCCCTTGTGGAAGCACTCGGGCTCTCACTCTGGGTTTGCAGATGAGGCTTTTTTCAGGTGCTTTACAGGCGCTGGTTTTAGCGCTAAAACACCTCCAGTGGGAAAGGGGTCTTAATGTAAGGTCTTTTTGGCCCCCAGATCTCATATTAGAAAGGTCCTGTCATGAATTTTTTTTTTTTTTTTTTTATTACAAGGATGTTTACATTCCTTGTAATTGGAATAAAAGTGATCCAATTTTTTTTTTTAATGGGACAGTGTAAAAAATTAAAAATAAAATAAATAAATTCATTACAAAAAAAAAAAAAGACTTGAAGCGCCCCGTCCCACCGTGCTCACGCACAGAAGTGAACGTATACGTAAGTCGCGCCCACATATGTAAACAGTGTTCAGACCACACATGTGAGGTATCGACGCGATCGGTGGAATGAGAGCAATAATTCTATCCCTAGACCTCCTCTGTAACTCAAAACTGGTAACCTGTAGAAAATTTGAAACGTCGCCTATGGAGATTTTTAAGGGTCTATGTTTGTCGCCATTCCGCGAGCGGGCGCAATTTTGAAGCGTGACGTTTTTTTTGCCCCATTCCCACTTTTATTTTCACAGAATAAAAAAATGAAAATTGCCTAAATATAACGAAGCCGACATATTTGCTATCAATGCCAATTTTTATATACAGTACATGTATGCACGCATTAAAAAAAAAAAAAAAAAAAAAAGAAGCGTGACATGTTGGGTATCAATTTACTTGGCGTAACATTATCTTTCACAATCTATAAAAAAATGGGCTAACTTTACTGTTTTCTTATTTTTTAATTAAAAAAAAGTGTATTTTTTTCAAAACAATTGCGTTTGTAAGACCACTGCCCAAATACGGTGTGACATAAAGTATTGCAACAACCGCCATTTTATTCTCTAGGGTGTCTGAAAAAAATATATATAATTTTAGGGGGTTTCTAAGTAATTTTCTAGCAAAAAAAAAAAAAATGATTTTAACTTGTAAACAACAAGTTTGAAAAATCGGCGCGGTCCTTGAGTGGTCAACTCCTTGCCTACCACGCCAATTCTGACACTTTTCTCACATTCATAAAAACAGCATTTATTTTGCTAGAAAATTACTCAGAACCCCCAAACATTATATATACAGGGCCTTGAAAAAGTATTCATACCCCTTGAAATTCCCCACATTTTTTCATGTTGCAACCAAAAAACGTCAATGTATTTTATTGGGATTTTATGTGATAGACCAACACAAAGTGTCACATAATTGTGAAGTGGAAGGAAAATGATAAATGATACAAATAAATATGTGAAAAGTGTGGGGGGGAGGGGCATTTGTGTGGCGCCCCCCGGAGTCAATACTTTGTAGAACCCCCTTTCTCTACAAGTCTTTTTGGGGATGTCTCTACCAGCTTTGCACATCTAGAGAGGACATTTCTGCCCATTCTTCTTTGTAAAATATCTCAAGTTCTGTCAGGTTGGATGGAGAGCGTCTGTGAAGTGGGAAATCAAAAAAACGTTGAAATAATTTCTACTGGTGTATGGCCAGCTTGTGGGCAGAATCCATGAGTTTGGGAATAAGAAATGGCAATGCTCGTCTATGTCTAGATTTTGGCTACAAAATTTTTCTCTATTCGGAATCTTACCAAATTTTTTCTTTTTGTCTTCTCCTTACAGCTGAAGATCCCTCAGCTCTTTGCTGGCGTTGAGATTGCGCCGTCCCTCCTCCACGGGGACCTCTGGGGAGGAAACGTGGCAGAGATAGACACCGGCCCGGTGATATTCGACCCCGCTTCTTTCTACGGCCACTCTGAATTCGAGCTGGCAATCGCGGGCATGTTTGGGGGGTTTGAGTCTTCCTTCTACTCGGCCTACCACGCCAAGATACCCAAGGGTCCGGGCTGCGACAAGAGGCTGAAGCTGTACCAGCTCTTCCACTACCTGAACCACTGGAACCACTTTGGCAGCGGCTATAGAGGGTCGTCCTTGGGCACCATGAGAAGTCTTCTGAAGTGAGCCACCAGTCTCGGACTTTGGAGGTCCATGAAGAACACAAAGGAGGGTCCATAGCTTGAGGAGCACTTCTCCAAAGAATCACTTGCGCATTCTGCGCTTCCAGTCACCAACTTATGGCGCAACACAGAATGGCCGGCAGTGTGAAGATACTTGATGAGGAACAAAAGTTTAATTGTTCCTCAGATATTAATTGACTGCTCAAATCTTTTAGACTCTTCCCCATCTGCAGTGAAGGACATTGCTTGACGTGGTTGGGATGCTCAGACTTTATTTTATGTCTCCTCTTCTTCTAAGTATTGGTTGTGCTTTCAAGAAAGAATCAGATTTTACCCATCGTTGGGTGTTCTTCCATGACTATTTACAGTTACCTCGAGGTCCTTCCATTTCATCTTCAGTTCCTCCATGATAGCAAGTAGAATTTTAATATGGGGGCACGTTAAATCTGACCGCCGACCTTCCCTTCAGTCTTGTAGAGTTGTACCGACTCCTCTTCTGTACTGAAATAGCTTACTCTGATTCCAGTGCACACTGTGAGCTTCTCACAGTGTTCATGGAGTCTCACAACCACCCCCCCCCACCCCCACCCTGCATAGCACCGTGATACAAAGGGGACTTCACTGTAATCATTACATTCCCCCTTTACAGTGCAGTCCCCTTTATGTCACAGTGTCCCTTGCAGTTACTGCCCCCCACCCCATTACAGTGCACCTTTCAGTCATTGCCCCCCCATCACAGTCCTTCATGCAGCCATGCCCCCCCCCCCCCCATCACAGTCCTCCTTGCAGCCATGCCCCCCCATCACAGTCCTTCTTGCATTTTTGCCCCCATCACAGCCCTCCTTACAGTCATGCCCCCCCCCCCCCAATCACAGTCCTCCTTACAGCCATGCCACCCCATCACAGTCCTCCTTGCAGTCATGCCCCCCATCACAGTCCCCATCACAGTCCTCCTTGCAGCCATGCCCCCCATCACAGTCATGCCCCCCCCATCACAGTCCTCCTTGCAGTCATGCCCCCCATCACAGTCCCCATCACAGTTCTCCTTGCAGCCATGCCCCCCATCACAGTCATGCCCCCCCATCACAGTCCTCCTTGCAGTCATGGCCCCCCATCACAGCGACTGCACCATTGTGTCTAAAATAAGGTGTTGGAGCACAAACCCCCAACCCGATGTGTGAGCATAACTTGTCAGCGAAACCTCTCCCCCCCAGGTATAAATTTCCTCTGCGATCCAAAATTCTGGCCAAACAAAAATGCGAAAATTCCCCCTCCTCCCAGTACAAATCCCCCTCCCAGAGCTCATATCACCCCATTCCCCCTCCTAGCACCAATCCCCCCCCCATCTCCCCTAAAAAAAAATCACCCCCTCCTAAATTCCCCTCCTAGCACAAATCCTCTCTCCCCGCCCCCCCAATTGTCCCCTCCTACAAAACACCCCACCAATCTCTCCCCCCAGCACAAATCCCCCCCCCAACATTTTTCCTCTCATCACAAAACCTCCCCCCACCCCAAATCCCCCCTCCCAGCTCAGAAGGTTTCTGTTGAATTTCTTCTCAGAGATGAGGTCTCCAGTTCAGGAAATCTACCAATGTTGCCGGGATGATATTTTCTTCTTTTTCATGTAAAATATAAATAACCTCAAAGCCTCGTGGAGAATTCTGGGCAATGAGCTAAATATAGGAAATCTAGAAAAACCCGTCTACAAATGTCTGCTCTTCTGTATTTGAGGGCGAGAACTGAACTGCTGAGTGTTGTAGAAATTCATGAAGACCGAAATAATCTCTTCTAATGACATCAGACTGCAAAAAGATTTCTGTGTCCGTTACACCAGTCAGAATGTTTTTTAGGTTCCAATGGAAGGAAAAATAACAAAATGTATTGATTACAAAGAGAAGTATTTTTCTCACTCTGTATAGCGGCGGAATGAAGTGACATCACAGCGCAGTATGAAGTGACATCACAGCGCGGTATGACGTGACATCACAGCGCGGTATGACGTGACATCACAGCGCGGTATGACGTGACATCACAGCGCGGTATGACGTGACATCACAGCGCGGTATGAAGTGACATCACAGCGCGGTATGACGTGACATCACAGTGCGGTATGAAGTGACATCACAGCGCGGTATGAAGTGACATCACAGCGCGGTATGAAGTGACATCACAGCGGCAGCATGAAGTGACATCACAGCGCGGTATGAAGTGACATCACAGCGCGGTATGAAGTGACATCACAGCGCGGTATGAAGTGACATCACAGCGCGGTATGAAGTGACAACACAGCACGGTATGAAGTGACATCACAGCGCGGTATGAAGTGACATCACAGCGCGGTATGAAGTGACAACACAGCGCGGTATGAAGTGACATCACAGCGCGGTATGAAGTGACATCACAGCGCGTTATGACGTGACATCACAGCGCGGTATGAAGTGACATCACAGCGGCAGTATGAAGTGACATCACAGCGCAGTATGAAGTGACATCACAGCGCGGTATGAAGTGACATCACAGCGGTGGTATGAAGTGACATCACAGCGGTGGTATGAAGTGACATCACAGCGGTGGTATGACGTGACATCACAGCGGTGATATGAAGTGACATCACATCATTTTCCGTGACAGCAGAAGCCGCTATTTAAGAAATGCATTGTGTATGGGGGGAGGGGATCCTGATAACAATGTGTGTTTTACCTTCATTGCCTGTAATTATACAACACTTATAATAAATGCAAATTGTCTCCTTTCTTTTATTCTTTTTTTATGGGTCCAACTCTCATTATACTGCAAGATAGCAGAGATCTGATTGGGCGCCGTGTGCTACACACACAATTATTTCAGGTAATGTAAAAGAAGAATTACAGGTATGGATATTTAGACATAGTTATATTGGTACATGTAACTATGTACAGTATATATCAGTATACAGTATATATCATACCTGTGGGATGCCTCGCAGTGATGGAGAACTTTGGCACCCCCAGATGTTTTGGAACTACATTTTCCATGATGCTCATGTCCTCTGCAGTGTAGTTGAGCATCATGGGAAATGTAGTTCCAAAACATCTGGGAGGGGCCAAGGTTCGCCACCATTGCTCTAGAAGCTGAAAATCACTGTATATCCACTTTCCAGCCCAGGCCGATTCCGGCACTCCTCTCCTACATGGAAAAATCATCATTTTTTTTGCTAAACCCCCAAACATTATGTATGTTTTTTATTTATTTATTTTTAGCAGAGACCCTAGGGAATAAAATGGCAGTTGTTGCAATTTTTTTTATATCGCACAGTATTTTTACAGCAATTTTTCTTGGAAAAAAGAGTTTTATGAATTAAATTTTGCCCGATTTTTAGATAATGTATAAGATGATGTTACGCCAAGTAAATAGATACCTAACACGTCACGCTTTAAAATTGCGCACGCTTGTGGAATGGCGGCAACCTACGGTACTTTAAAAATCTCCATAGGCGACACTTTAAAATGTTTACAGTTTAGCGTTACAGACGAGGACTAGCGATAGAATTATTGATCTCGCTCAGACGTTCGCAGGCGATACCTCATCTGTGGTTTGAACGCCGTTTACATATGCGGGCGTGACCTACGTATGCGTTAGTTTTTACATGCGAGCTTGTGGGGATGGGGGAGCTTTAAAAAAAAAATTATTATTATTTTATTTAGATTTTTTTAATTTTCACACTCTCCCTTTAAAAAAAAAAAAATGGTTTATTTCATTTTTATTTTTTCATTTTTACACATTCCCTTTAAATTTTTTATTTTTTTTAAATTATTTTTATTCCTATTACAAAGAATAACCTCCCTTGTGATAGGAATAGGGCATGACGGGGAGAGATCCGGGGGGGTCTATAAGTCCTCTCATCTCCCCTCTATGCTGGAGAACCTGAGATCAAAAAAAGCGATCTCGGGCTTTCCCAGCTAAAAAAAAAACTTCATCAGTGACGTCATGGCGCCACTCTCAGCCTTCGAAGGTCTTCTCCGGCTCACCGATCGCACGAGCAAACCCGGTAGAAGCTCCGGAGGCTTCAGATTTAACCACTTAAAGTCCAGGATGTCATATGACGTCCACCTAAGGAGAAGTGGCCATACACTTACACTACACTATGCTTCCATCAGAAGGACTGAGGAGGACTGAGACAGAACCATGCCAGCCCCTCCCCCACCAGCCATGATCTGCATAGAAAAGCATGAAGGCCCAGTGATGACATCACTAAGTCTAAAATAAGATGAGACAAGATGAGCGTCATGTGTCAGCAAAAATCCCCCCCCCCCCACAAATATATATCCTCTCTGCAATTCAAAATTCTCCCCAAAGAGAAATGCAAAAATCCCCCCTCCTCTCAGTACAAATCCCCCCCCCTCTCAGTACAAATCCCCCCTCCTCTCAGTACAAATCCCCCCCTCCTCTCAGTACAAATCCCCCCCTCCTCTCAGTACAAATCCCCCTCCTCTCAGTACAAATCCCCCTCCTCTCAGCACAAATCCCCCCTCCTCTCAGTACAAATCCCCCCTCTCAGTACAAATTCCCCCTCCTCTCAGCACAAATCCCCCCTCCTCTCAGTACAAATCCCCCCTCTCAGTACAAATCCCCCCTCCTCTCAGTACAAATCCCCCCTCCTCTCAGTACAAATCCCCCCTCCTCTCAGTACAAATCCCCCTCCTCTCAGCACAAATCCCCCCTCCTCTCAGCACAAATCCCCCCTCCTCTCAGCACAAACCCCCCCTCCTCTCAGTACAAATCCCCCCTCCTCTCAGTACAAACCCCCCCTCCTCTCAGCACAAATCCCCCCTCCTCTCAGTACAAATCCCCCCTCCTCTCAGCACAAATCCCCCCTCCTCTCAGCACAAATCCCCCCTCCTATCAGTACAAATCCCCCCTCCTCTCAGTACAAATCCCCCCTCCTCTCAGTACAAACCCCCCCCCACCTCTCAGTACAAATCCCCCCCTCCACTCAGTACAAATCCCCCTCCTCTCAGTACAAATCCCCCCCTCCTCTCAGTACAAATCCCCCCTCCTCTCAGCACAAATCCCCCCTCCTCTCAGTACAAATCCCCCTCTCCTCTCAGTACAAATCCCCCCTCCTCTCAGTACAAATCCCCCCCTCCTCTCAGCACAAACCCCCCCTCCTCTCAGTACAAATCCCCCCCCTCCTCTCAGTACAAACCCCCCCTCCTCTCAGCACAAATCCCCCCTCCTCTCAGTACAAATCCCCCCTCCTCTCAGCACAAATCCCCCCTCCTCTCAGCACAAATCCCCCCTCCTATCAGTACAAATCCCCCCTCCTCTCAGTACAAATCCCCCCTCCTCTCAGTACAAACCCCCCCCCACCTCTCAGTACAAATCCCCCCCTCCACTCAGTACAAATCCCCCTCCTCTCAGTACAAATCCCCCCCTCCTCTCAGTACAAATCCCCCCTCCTCTCAGTACAAATCCCCCCTCCTCTCAGTACAAATCCCCCTCTCCTCTCAGTACAAATCCCCCCTCCTCTCAGTACAAATCCCCCCCTCCTCTCAGTACAAATCCCCCCCTCCTCTCAGTACAAATCCCCCCCTCCTCTCAGTACAAATCCCCCCTCCTCTCAGTACAAATCCCCCCTCCTCTCAGTACAAATCCCCCCTCCTCTCAGCACAAATCCCCCCCGCACATGGAAGGGCGACGCATGTCAAACAAAACAAAAGAAATTTCCCAGCTCAACTCACCAGCCGGCCTGCAACCAACCGAATTCTCCTGTCTACCAGTATGCTGTAAAAACCGGGGGTTTAGTTTGCACACATTTGCAAATACATACATAAGCTGCAGAGCCGCCTCACTGCACCCCGATATTTCCTGCGGTCCTAACTCTATAGAGCCACCATAGTAGAAGCATATGCATTATAATGGATAGGGAGAGGGCAGGTAAGCCACCCCCTCCTTTAAAAGCACAGGAGTGCACCGGACACCCATCATATAGCATAATATAACCCCCCCTTTCCCCCTCCTAACCCCCCCTTTCCCCCCAAAAAAAAACCTCTCCTAGCACCAGTGGCGCCTCCCCCCCCCCCCAGCTGTAAAAAAATAAAATTTAAAAAAAAAACATCTTTTGATTCATTTGATAGGCACAGTGGCTGCATTTTGATGGGCACAGTGAGGCTGCGTTGTTTGGCACAGTGACAGTGTTTGATGGCACAGTGGCTGCAATTGATGGCACAGTGACAGTGTTTGATGGCAGTGGCTGCGTTTGGCACAATGGCTGCGTTTGATGGCACAGTGGCTGCAATTGATGGGCACAGTGGCTGCAATTGATGACACAGTAGCTGCAATTGATGGGCACAGTGGCTGCAATTGATGACACAGTAGCTGCAATTGATGGGCACAGTGATTGCGTTTGATGGGCACAGTGGCTGCATTTGATGGGCACAGTGGTTGCGTTTGATGGGCACAGTGGTTGCATTTGATGGGCACAGTGGTTGCGTTTGATGGGCACAGTGGCTGCGTTTGATGGGCACAGTGGCTGCGTTTGATGGGCACAGTGGCTGCGTTTGATGGGCACAGTGGCTGCGTTTGATGGGCACGGTGAGGCTGCAATTGATGTTTTTTTTTCAGAATTTTTCAGTTTGTTTCCGCCCCCCAAAAAATTTTGAGCACCAGCCGCCACTGCCTAGCACTAATCCCCCCATCTCCTCTCCTAGCACAAAATCCCCCCCCCCCCCCCCCCAGCACCAAAGGTTTCCCTTAAATTTCTTACCAACTATGAAGTTTCCAGTCCAGTACACCTACAAGTGTTGCTCGGGATGCCATTTTTTTTTTTTTTCATGCAGAATGTAGACTGACCTTGTGAAGATTCCAGGTCGGGGTAATGAGCAAAACATAGGAGCCGGGGGAAGAGGAATCTAGAAAAACCCGTCTACCCAGGAAATGCCGTTCTATTTTTAAGGACGATCGCTGAAGTTTGTTGACTGTAGAAGAAACGCGTTGCTAACTGCAGACCCAAATGGAGAAGTCACATTTAATAGAATTAAACTGCAAAAAAAAAAATAATAATAATTTCTGGATCAGTTCAACCAATTACAAAATTTCTTTTATGATTTGCTTCCCATTTTCAGTTCCTATGGAAGGCTAAATAACAAAAAGTATGGAATAATAAAGAGAGTGATTTTTTCCGAATTTGTATAATGGTGTAGATTTTAACATAAGGAGTCGCATTGCAAAAAAAAATGATATGAACCAAGTAGTATACAGTATATATACAGAAAACAAATCCTCCAGTGACTAAAAATACAAAAAAAGTCCTCATGCAAAGGAGAAGTCCTTTAGCGCTATGATGGCTTTTTTTGATGTAAGTGCGTTTTTAATCTTCAATAAATTCATCAGTAAGGATTTACACTATTGCAGCATTTCTTTTCATGTTCCCATGAGAAACTCTATGGGATGATGCTGAACTGAGAACCATTATATAACCATCTGCCAGCAGGGAGAACCTTTGGAACCGCTCGGTGTTGACCTAAAACTGGGTTGTTCGGTTTTAAAGCGGAGTTCCAGACACACCTTCTTCCCTCATTCACCCCACGGTACATTCCTAACGATTATCCTATATGCTATTTTGCCAATGCCTCGGAAAAAAAGAGGGAGGGTGGCTCTGTGTTTATTTAGATGGCTTTCATTCACTGAAACTAAAGTCATCAAAGACCGGGAGGGGCGATACCTCCTAGTTGAGGGTCACCTGGGGGAAAATTTGGTGACCTTTTTGGTTTATTATGCCCCTAATAGGAATCAAACCGCGTTCTTTCGCTCATTACTACAAAGTCTGGCCCCTGAATTTGAAGGGGATGTTATATTAGCGGGTGACTCCAACTTGGCCTTGGACCTTATAATGGACAAGTCCCACAATGGCCTCTTTAAGATCCCCTTCTAAGCAAAGTCGTAAATTTGCTCAGTTGCTATATATGATCTTGTAGACGCTTGGAGGGAAGCTAACCCCACCGCTAAAGATTATTCTCATTTTTCGAGAGCTCATAACCACTACTCTCGTATTGATCATGGTTTTTCTCCTCTCGAGACTCTTACCTAAATTACGCACAGCCAAAATAATCTCTACTTCATGGTCAGACCATGATCCTATAATATTGCAGCTCTCAGACTTGACAACTAAAATAGCCAAATCGCATTGGCGTCTAAATGAATCCCTCCTCAGTAATGAATCTTACTGCCTTGATGTTTCTACCCATCTGAAGACTTATTTTGACATTAATAAACGGCGGAAGATACCACCCCCGCAATCAGTTGGGCGGCACATAAAGCGTCCGTTAGAGGCTTCCTCATTCAGTTGTCTTCCAGGCTTGAAAAAGCAAGAGACGAGTTGATTTCTGCCAAAACTACGGAATATGAAGCTCTAGCCACCCAACATAAAAAGTCCCCATCCCCTGACCTATTAACTAAGCTTGAGCAAGCCCGCTTGGAACTCAACATTTGCCTCACCACAAAAGCTGAGAAGCAACTACGCTGGTCCAATCATAGGTTTTTTTTACTTGGCGCGATTGCCCGGGATCATTGCTGGCACATAAGCTCACTCCTAGATAAACTCGCTCGGCATTGCCCAAAATTAGACTTTTTAGGTGGTCACATTTCCCAAAATCCTCAAAAAAATTCTTCAAGAATTCCGCAATTTCTATGCTGACCTATATGGACAGCCCCGGAAGGCTGCTTCTTCGT